>PVJD01002370.1:0-205615 GCA_004026545.1 Mormoops blainvillei | reverse complement strand
AGCAGTGTGATTCACAACTACACATATAAATCCGTATCTACTTCTAAAGTATTATCATTGAATTACATGAGATGTTAATTCATATAACTGCTTACTGCCCTTTTTAATATAGATGTTCTCCATAACTTGGCCTTTGAGAGATAGCATTTACAGAGGTCTTCAAATATACATAATAATCTGTGAGCTGCACGTCTATCTCTATGAAAACATTGCTAACATAAAGCTCTCCATTTCTTTTGTTTGGGGAGAGTTGGAGAGAGTACCTGTTTAGATGCTAGGGTTTGGATCCACAAATACCACTGTTCTCCTACCTTTGCATGTCCTGAGCTCTACGACAGAGCCCTGGGGGCTCATCCCAGGGAGAGCTAGAAACTGGGTGCTTTTAATAGAGTTTCAGAAAGTTTGGGCTCCAGGAGAGATTCGTTTGCGCAGCTAAAAATTCTTACTTAGTCTTTTGCGGGCATGTAGGGAAGGTTTACGGTGCCATCTCTATTTTTTTCAATTTTTAAAATGCTTATTATAGTTATCCACCTCCTTCAAGAGACTTTCTCTTATAACACCAGGGGACATTTATTTATCTTCCAGCTATTCTTAGGAGTTATTCTTCATATGATTTATTCTCTTATTCTAGCATGTGATTATATTCAATTTAGTTCTTTCTTGCTATATGTTTGCATTATTCCCAAAATTTAAAAGTACCTAATATATCATTCCACCCCCACCCCACCCCCAAATATTATAACTTCTTGTAGGGATAAACTGACGTCAAGTATTTGTTTGGTATTTATTTACTTTTTTTTTGCAAAGTATTGTAAATTGTAGCAAGAATGAAACATATCAGCCTTGGCCAGTGTGGCTCAGTCATTCCGCAAAGTGAAAGGTCATCAATTTGATTCACAGTCAGGGCACATGCCTGGGTCATGGGTTTGGTCCCCAGTCGGAGCACAAATTGATGTTTCTCTGTCACATAGATGTTTCTCTCCCTCTCTTTCTCCCTCCTTTCCCCTCTTTCTGAAAATAAATAAAATCTTTGAAAAAGAAATAACCATATCAGCTCTTTAAACATCCATGAGAATTTTTAAAGTTTCATACCTCTTTTATTAAGCCATACTGACAATAAATCAACTGCGGGTAATACAGTTCTTAGTGTTACTGTCAGTTAATATGGCTGAATGAATGGAGTGAACCATTCGTGGATACTGAGTTTCATACGCATATGTTTCCTGTGGATACAATTCAGTATCTATGAGAATCGCTCTACTGAGGGATTTGAAAATGAAAAAAGGAATAAAATTAAACATTTATTTTGGTAGTTACCAAATAGTCACGGAGATGTAAATGGCAGCACAGGGACTATAGTCAACAATATCACAATAACTATGTTCGGGGCTGGGGGGTGGGTACTGGCAATACCGGGGGTTCCCCCTGTGAAGCACATGATTATCTGACCTCTGCTGTGCACTGAACCTAATACAGAGTGAAAGTGAGTGTCAGCTGCAACTGAGAAACAAGGTTAAAGAGAAAAAAAAAAGCTAACCTTAAAAAAGAAAAAAAAACACTATTTTTTTTCTTATAGTATTTATATTGGGATTTAGTTATAGCTGCAAGTGAGAAAACATTACAATGTATAGTTTTCTGTAACTCAAATATAACTTGGTTCCTTAGCCCCGATCCCTGTTCCTCTACCGCCCGCAGTTCCACTGGGGATGTGGCAGGTGCTATAAGCTGCCACCTCAGTTTTTCTCTCCCAGCTGAAGAAGGCATGCCCACTGGGCACACTAAATGAACTGACCGTAGGGCAGGTTGGTATGGTTGCGTCCTTCCTTTGCAGAATTGGCTTACTGGGTGTTACAGATTCTTGGGGCTGTTTTAAGAGTTAATGAAGAGACCTAAGACCTAGGGGCTTTAAAGATGAGCGACATTTTACAAAGTCAACTGATTACATATTTAAATACTAATTACAAGTTGGTGTCATTTAGAATTCCCTTCAATATTATGTTTTGTGTATTCATTTGTGTGTGTTTGTGGGGAAGGGGAGGAGTATAATATAGATATATATGTAATTTAATGATAAAAATGATTTTCACCTCCTACTTGCTTTAACTTTGTGTGTATTCATTTATTCATTAAACAAATATTAAGTCATCACTGTACTCCAGGCATTGTTTCATACTCTTGGAATATAATAAAGGAGCAAACAAATTCCTGTCCTGAGGGCCTTAGATTGTTGAGTTTTTGAGAATCCAAATTCTTACGGACACTTTCATATATGATGAGCAGTTTTTATTCTCATAATTCCAGGTAAATTTGACCTGTCTGAGCAATCCCGTTGCTATACCACTAAAACATTGTTAGTCTTACGTATGAAATGTCATCCAGGAGATGTGATATTTCATAGCTTAAAATCCACCTGATAATAAGCTGTCTTGAGCTCATTCCCTATATTGTAGGTATCATAGGTAAGAATTTTTGCACATAGTAAATAATACTGTAGCATCACATAAAAGCATTTACCCCATAGAAAAAGTACAAGATGTTAAAAAAGACCCAAATAGATTCCACAATTACAGACACACAGACACACATACATACGTACACCTGTGTGAGACCATGTCTGTGTATAGCCCACTAACTGATTGTATAGGTGCAGAAACTAAAGGCTAAGTAACCATATTTTTTCTTGGTGTGTACTCCACCCATCACCACACAAGAATACTGGCTTAAAGTGGAGGATTTCAAGAGAGGTACAATTCCATTCCTTGAGGCAGATAT
This sequence comes from Mormoops blainvillei, assembly GCA_004026545.1. Lineage (NCBI taxonomy): Eukaryota > Metazoa > Chordata > Mammalia > Chiroptera > Mormoopidae > Mormoops > Mormoops blainvillei. The sequence continues at coordinate 202,843 of PVJD01002370.1, read as the reverse complement.
GTGGCAGGTGCAATGGAAAAAGTGGATTTAATACAAATATTTCAAGAAAATTGTCAGCTTTTCTTTTTGCTGTACAGCCTCAGGGGGAAAGGAGAAATTACCAGCTAATATGGGATTGTGGGAAACAACAGAAAGGAAACAAAGATGATTCTGCTAATACAATAGCATTCTCATCTAAACAATAGCATTAAGCAAAGTCGAGTGCTAAATTTAAAATAGAGTGGCAGCACATTTTTGAGGTATTTTTTGCATTTAGATTTTTAATTAGCTAAAGTGTTCAACTCTGTTCCCTGAAAATCAAACAGAAATAATAGAATAATTGAACAACCAAAAAAAAAATTTAAGGCATTTGAGGCAAGGGGCTAATCCACTGCAAAATGAAATTTAACACTCCCTTGCTCTGTTGAAACAATGGATAAAAGATCAATTAGCAAATTAAATCCATTGGCTAATGTTCTAGTTTATTTTAAATTGGCTTAGGGTCAATTGCTATTAAGTTGTTTCTTAATATTTATAATATTTGGTATTGACCCACACTTGGACCTTTCTTTGTTAATGTAGAATTTTTTAATAAGCAAAGCTAATTAGTATTTTGAAAACTTCAAAAGCAGAGGCTGGTATAGTTTTGAGTATGAGCCTGAGAAGAAAGCTTGGTACAAAATTTCTAGATGGTAATGTGTCCTCAGGAATCGGTTTTGAACTCTAGAGCACAATACAGTGGAAAATACCACATAAATATTGGAGCCAATATGTGGAAGCAGGAATGTTTCCACTTAAAAATCACAGTATCCCAAGGGGGGTGGGCAGTGACTGTGCGCTTCCCGTCTCTGTGATTCTGGGTCCTTCACAGTTCCATGACCCATCCCCAAAGAGGGTAACCTCATATCAGGGACTATAAGCTAAGGGTTCTGTTGAATGGCAAGCTCTTCCTGCTGCAGAACACAGTCCCCACTGTGTTAAAAAAAAGAAAAGTGGTTAACACTGACAGCAGGAAGAAGTATAGCTACTGTTACACATGGGGACAGAGAAAAAAAACCCAAAAGTTGTTCTTGCTACTCCATGACATGGTCGTGTCTCCAGATGGACAAGTGCAGAAACTACCGTCTGAAGGTTATCGTTGCAGGGTCACAGACAGCTCAGGATGATGGTTCGGGTCACAACATAAGGCAAACAACTGACATTAGGGTAAGTGGAGGGAAATTCAGAATGGGTAGTGCTGGTGGAGGACCACGGATGTCGGTTGTGGTCCTGGATCAGCCGAAGCAATGGGACGATAGTTCATCTCACTTACTGCTGGTTTTAAGCTCCTCCGTGAGGTCATTGCTGAACTGCTGGTGGAGCATCAGTGGAGAAGTGGACCTGTGCAGGGAAAAGTGGCAGAATAGAGCAAATTTAGAATTCTACTTTTATCTATCAATACTGTGTCCCATTGCATAGCATTTTTAGTAGTTGCTCTTGGTATTACAACAATTATATGTAGATATAGATAGGTATCCCAAGTATAAATTAGAAATATTAAATATAATAGTGATATAATATCCCTCTTGGACTTGGATCTCTCTGACTTCTCCTTTTATTATCAGTCCCTGCCCCCAAACAAAAAATCACTTATTTTCAAGGACATACCTGATGAGACTTGATTCGCCCAGATAATCTCCTAGTTCTAGGGTCAACTGATGAGTAACTTTAATTACTTTAACAAAATACCTTTACTGTATATAAGTTTGTTAACCAGTGTCACCCACATAAATTCAATAAAAAGGAAAACGTACGTTTTACCATATAATAACCTAATCATGGATGTAATCACAGAGGGTAGGGGCGTGGGGCCATCAGAGAGCTCTGCTCGCCACAGAAGAGTCTGGGATGGGTTTGCTACCAAGTTTATATTTCCTCCTTGCTTTCTGTTGAAAATTCCCCTTGGAGAGCTGAGTGAGGAAAAAGAGAGATTCAGGTGACAGGCTCCAAAAATCATTTAAAATATATTAAAATAATCTTTAAAAATTTTTATTTTCTAATATCATAAAGAATCTAATACAATATTTCTGCACATGGTTTCTACACTAGTCAAAAAACCAATCCTCGCCCTGGCTGCTGCGGCTCAGTGGACTGAGTACCGGCCTGCGAACCAAAGGGTCACAGGTTCGATTCCTGAGTCAGGGCACAGGCCTGGGTTGCGGCCAGGTCCCCAGTAGGGGGCACATGAGAGACAACCACACATTGATGTTTCTCTCCCTCTTTCTCCTTCCCTTCCCCTCTCTAAAAATAAATTTTAAAAAAATCCTCTAGATGCCTGTCTCTTTTCAATGTATAATTAATAAATTAATAATTAAAGCAGTAAAAGTACTATATCCTTAACTTCTGTTGAAGAGACTTAGGTCACTTCTAATGAATATGCATGTCAAACTGAATTTAAAACAGTAACCCAATTATGGAAACATTGATAGGATAGGAAAAAGAACAGAGCGTATGTGTGCATTTAGGACTTTCTGAAATTAAGCTTCTGCAGAAAAAGTTTTAGCCATTGTCATTCCTTTTTTATTGAATTTGTTGGGGCGACATTAGTTGATACAATTGTACAGGTTTCAGGTGTGCAATTCTATATAATGTACCATCTATGTATTGTTTCGTGTGTTTATCTCAGGTCAGATCTCCTTCCATCATCATGTATCCCTCCATGTACGCTCTTCTACCCCGTCCCACTGTTACGGAAAAATGAAACGACCAGACACTGAGGGGTTAGGAGCACGATCTTTATTTACGTGCACGGGCCCAGAGGAGACAAACTCCAAATTCTGAGCCCAGAACAATAGCCCCGCATTCCTTTTATGCTGGGCTAAGCAGGGGAGGGTATTGGGAGGAGTAGTATAGATTTGGCACGAAGAGGCTTACAGAAGTGGGAGAGAAACATTTACAGCATTAGTCAGGGCAGATAGCGTCTCAACACCTGCAGCAGGGCAGATAACATTTCATTTCGTCCTTGGTGTCGGCCCTGACTCCCTCTGCACCACCCCTTTCCCTCTAGTAATCACCATATTGTTGTCTGTGACTATGAGTTGTTGTTTTTTGTTGTTGTTGTTTTTGCTTAATTTCTCACCTTTTCCACCAAACCCCTCAACCCCCACTTTCTGACAACTGTCAGTCTGCTCTCTATCAGTGAGCCTGTCTCTACTTTGGTACTTTGGTACTTTATTGGACTCCACACCTAACTGAAACCATATGGTACTTTTCTTTCTCTGACCGGCATATTTCACTTGGCATAGTGCTCTCCAGGTCTATCCATGCTGCCAAAAAAGGTAAAATTTTCTTCTTTTTGGGGGCCGAGTAGTACTCCATTGTATAGATGTGCTACTTTTTTTTCATCCACTCATCTCCCGATGGGCACTTGGGCTGCTTCCAAGTCTTGGTTATTGTAAATAATGCTGCAGTGAACATGTGGGAGCATATAGCCTTTCAGATTAATGCTTTGAGTTTCTTCAGCTATAGTCCCAGAAGTGGGATCCCTGGGTCACAAGGCAGTCCCATTTTTAATTTTTTGAGATAATGCCATAATGCTTTCCACGGTGGCTGCACCAATCTGCATTCCCATCAGTGGCCACATTCTCATGAGGGTTCCCTTTTATCCACATTCTTATCAACACATGTTGTTTGTAGGTTTATTGATGATAACTATTCTGGTAGATGTGAGGTGATATATCCTTTTGGTTTTAATTTGCATTTCTCTGGTGATCAGTGACGTTGAGCATCTTTTCCTATGTTTATTGGTCTCCCGTATGTCCTCTTTGGAGAAGTGTCCATTAAAGTACTTTGCCCATTTTTTTAATTGAATTTTTTTTTTTGGTGTTGAGTTTTATAAATTCTTTATAAATTTTGGATATTAATCCCTTATCAGATGTATCATTGGCAAATATGTTTTCCCATGGTTTTATTTGCTGTGCAAAAAGCTTTTTTTTATGTAGTCCCATTTGTTTACTTTTTCTGTTTCCTTTGCCCAAGTAGGTACAGACATATAGTTCAATGGAACAGAATAGAGATCCCAGAAATAAACCTAAGATTTTATGGTCAATTAATATTTGACAAAGGAGGCAAGAACATACAATGGGGTAAAGATAGTCTATTCAATAAATGATGTTGGGAAAATTGGACAGATGTGTGCCAAAAATCAAACTAGAGCACCTTACAGCACACACAAAAATAAACTCCAAATGGATGAAAGACTTAAATGTTAGACTCGAAACCACAAAACTTCTAGAAGAAAATCTGGGCAGTAAAATCTAGAACATGTCTCATAGCGAATTTTTTTCTGATATACTGCCCTCCTCATCCTTAATTCTAACAAATGCAGACATTTGGATTTTTGCAATGGATGTACATACTTTTTGGAGCTCCTTAATTTATTGTTTAGTGTTCAGATAAAGTGAATGTTCCTTGCAAGAGTGACCCTGGGACAAGTGCCCTGACCAAGTATCCACAAATCCTTGTTTTAATAGAAATAATTGAAGTAAGTGAGTTGTGTGTTACTCTCCAGTTGAATTATGTGGCTTTGAAATTGAAGGATATATGTTTTTTTCCTTCTTCTTATGTACCGTGTTACATATAAATCCATTGATGCCTAAGTTGTGTTCTTGAGTTCATTCCTACTTTTTCTTTAGACATTTAATCCACCTTCAGTTAAACGGAACGTGGTGACGACACAGCTCTACCTTTTTCCTCCTTGACCTTCCTTTTCATAAAATTGAGGCTTTTTAAATTTCCTCTGACATTTTAAGCAATGGAATGGCTTACATATTTTATTCATAAAATCACTGCAAACAAATTCAATCTAACCTTTGTTGGAAAAAGATGCCTTTTACTCTAACACCCGGGCTCCTTCCCATTTTGGATTCCCTGAAAGATGGTCCTCCCACCGTGTGGGTCGCTGCATCAACCTTTCACTCCCTAACTCACGGGTCCTGCAAACTCCCCGCCCTGAGACTGTCCTCGCCCTTACAATCTCACTTCTCACTGAAGGCGTAAGGCAGGATTCTCATTAGTTTTGCTGCTGCTTCAGTCAGTACTAAATGCATTTTAGTTTAAAACTATTGAGCGGCCACTAAAAATGCCAGGCTGGTTCGTGTTAACAATTAGCCCCACTCTGAGCCCGGGCTAAATTACTACCCAGTTAATATGGGAGAGACAGGGGGCGCCGATGGGTGATGAAATTCAAGAACTGCAGCGACCCCACCCACCAGTTACAGATTTATCCTGCTGGGTCAGTTCAGTGGGGAAGCTTCTAATCACCACAATTAAAGTGAAAGTGGTGTTTAAAAAAGAAAAAAAGTTTAGGTACCAGAAACTGGGAGGCCATAGGAAGGCTGATAAAATATAGTTATATGGGATAAGAACTTGAGCCAAAGAATTTGAAGTGAGAGTAGAAAGATAATTTTTAGAGAAAAGATAAATAAACCTTGATGAACAAGTAGATAGGAAGAGCAAAACACAATTATATTGTTCTTTCCTTACATGACCAGAGAGAAATAGGAGCCATTAGCAACCAGGAAACAGAAAATCCAACTTGGCTTGGGAGAGAACGATCTAAGGACTTTTTGTTTATTTGTTTGATTTTTGTTTTTTCCCTATGTATTAAATGACATGGTAGGGTGGAAAAAAATCATTTTAATCCCTAATCATGTTCTTTTTAAAAAAATGACAGGTATTTTCTAAACTACAGGGAGCATTCAAACAAAATCGAATACTAAATTTTAAAGAAAATACATAGTTTTGATTCATTTACACTACAATGTGTTTTCCTTAATGTCCTGACGACTAAGGAAAAGCTACAAGATTGTGAAAGTCAGAGAGGGCCCTGTAGGTTCCCCCCCACCCCGCATTCACTGGGCCCCCGCGCTGGGCCTCCACATTTCCTGACTCTGTTATGCCGGCTTTGACCTCAGGGCCTCTGCACTGGCTTCTCCCAATGCTTGTCATGTTCTCTCCGATACCCACATGGCCGACACCGTCACCGCCTGCAAGTCTTTGCCCAAATGCACCTTTCTGAAGAGGTCTGCACTGATCATCTTTCTAAAAAAGACAGTAGCATTTTATAAAATCAGTCACTTCTATGTTTACTAATTGTGAGATGGTATCGTTTAGAAATTCTTTCAATACGTTTGGTATATTTTTGTTTGTGTACGAGTAGCGTAATACAGACCTGTGTATAACTTAATGATAATGACAGTTTTCACTTTCCACGTGCCTTAATTGTGTGCGTGTTCCGTTTTTCATTCTGCAAATAGCCAGTCATTACGGGGCAGCAGCCATTGTTCCATACTCTTCAAATATGGCCGTGAATCAAAGAGAAAACAAACCCCCGTCTTCAGGGCTTCAGATGGTTGACGCTTGGAACTTAGACGTCGTCGTACCTCTGCCACCTTTCCTGGTCAGAGGAACTCATGAGGCCAACCCAGTTTCCAGGGGCAGGAAATTACATACCATTTCTTGATAGAAAGAGCTGTGAGATCACGAAGTAAAGGAGGGTTTTCTGGGGGGTGGCGGGGAATTACGGCCATCCTTGAAAGCTGCCACCGTATGAGTTGCAATCGACCTTGTCCTAACTAACCTAGCGTCCTCATTTTCAAGCGTTCTGCTCCTGAAACAGAAGCCTCTTGCAACATGGTTCAAACTCCCTTCTGCATGCTTTTTATACAACAGTGAAAATTTACTAAAGTTTTGTTTAAATTACTGAACAATGGTATGGACCTCGGTAGCACTGTTCTATTCAATAATATCCAATTTTGTTGCTAAGATAAATTATTTAAAGTAACTAATGCGAATCATAAATTAGGATTACTGAGTTCTTTTTGGATTGTGTGGAAGGCAAGTTTTTTTTTTCCTCTATCTCTAGGTTTGAGAGACATAATTGTTATCAATATTGAGAGCAATATGAAACTTGTTGAACAGGCTGGTTAAATGATAATACACTAGGAAAGTAAGAACTGTTTAAACTTCAGGATATAAAATGCAGGAGACACAGATGGCCCGAGTAGATGAGGGAATTACAGTTTTATTACATGATTAGTCAACTGGGGAAGATAACAAGGAAGACATGTTCAATGTTATAATGTTCCATTACCGCAAAGAGAAGATAAAACACCAAATGTAATAAACGTGAGTCCTGTTCACGCCCCTTGTAGTCTCGATTCTCATTTTGATGAAGGTGATAGAGGTAGGGGGTCAGAGTGAGTTTAACTTTTTAAAAAATCTTACCAAGAATACTTGGCTGGTTGGGCCAATCCAAACCTCCTGAAAGAAATTCAAACCAAGGCCCAAGTATTTCTGGGTTATACCTTTACTTTGCTCACTCTGCCAACATTTCTAACTTAGTGTAGCTCTTGCCTCTCTCTTCACCTGTGTTTTGGTGTGAGTTTTAATTTATAGGTAGATAGAAACTTGTTGTTTCACCGCAGTTTCTGGTCATCAATTTTCAGAATGAGTAGGAAATATTAGCAGTACCTCAATGTAACAGAATCTGTTTATAAACATCTCTTTCTAGTTGGTATACATTACAATTTTAAGCAGGTCTTCACGAACGGTGACAGGTCATAAGGAGCCTAGACAAATAGCTGTGACAATGTTAATCCTCAGTTTATTATGAAAACAAAGAAAGCAGAACAAAACTACCACACTTCTCACCCTCAAAATGTAACCCTCCATACAATTATACTGTGTTGTGCAGTCTGCCGTCCTCCTTAGCAGCGGAGGCACTTTCCGTGCTTCTAACAACAATCATTGAGTTCATGGACTATACTCCATCTCTCGCCACCCAGTCCAATGTTTGGTCTCAGGTTCCTATCTTCTCTCTCTGCTGTCCTCATTTATGTCCCTTTCCGCTGAGTAGTTTTCATAATTTTTTAGCTGTCTCTAGTGTCTTTTTTCTTAAGTGCCCATAGTTGAAGTGTCGAGGTCTGTTTGCATGGCTTTGATAACATAGAACTGCTAGCCCACGTAGCTTCAATAAGGGGAGAAAACTTACTGACCAATGTCTCTTTCAATAGCTTGTTTCTAAATGATGTATGTATCAATGTGGAAAAGCAGAATTATAGATTAGTGACTGTGAGCCCTCCCACTGTTCATTAATTTTTGATTGACTTCTCTGATAACTTGTGGTAAGAATCCTGGTCTCCGGTTTGTTCAGCAATAGAATTTTTTAAAAATGATTTTATGGCCTGTCTCTAAATCTATCATTATAAGTTCAAAAAACACTCATACTTACAACTTACCTGGAACTCTTCTAAGAACTACACAAATAGCAAATCATGTGATCCCCTTAATACCTTACAATGATATTGTCCTCAATTGATCAATGAGAAACTGGGGCACAGAGAGATAAGGTAACTGTCTGTGGGTCACACTGCTACAGAGTGGCATAGCTGGAACTTTAACCTAGATATTCTCTCTCTATAGTCTGCATTTACAATCTATGCTGATTTATCAGTTCATTTTGCAAAGAGCACAGTGATGTTAATTGCATGATAGGAAATTAACATATTTTAGCCAGATTTCCTGCGTCAATGTACTTTTAGTTCCAAGTACCAGAAATTCACATTTACGTTATAAAACAAGGAGGAAAATGTGCCAATGGAGTCTAACAAAATCTGTCTGGTCCCAGGACACGATTTCCACTCAACTCCCCTGAGATTCCAATTCCCACACTTTCCCTTTCTCTCTAGGGTAACCAGGTTTCTCACAGCGGCTTCTCTTGGTTTTTTTCTTCGTGTACTTCTTTCTGTAAAATACTCTTCCATAGTGACTTTAATTGTGATTTTTCCCAATCAGCCTTACGTCCAAGTCCTATTGGTGTGATTGCCCGTGTTTCGTATTTGTGCTAAACATCATACCTCTGGTGCTCCTAGAGTCACTGACACATGTTGAAGGATCTAGATTCTTTGCAGCCGACCACCTGTGATCACTATGACCAACATTTCCAACCATACCTGGGCACTCTTCCCTGTGTGCTTCTCAGCTGGAGATTTCCAACTATGGGAAATTGCTCAATTCAGAAGGGAGAAGTGAAACAAACACATAGTCATTGGCAGGTCCTAAATGTAATATACCTGAATTAGCCAGTGCGGGAGTAGGGAGGGGTGAACTCAGAGACTTCATCAGTTTGTCCACTTCACTGTTTACCTGCCAAACGCCCATGTGGCAAATGCAGCAGCTTCTGGAACCTGTCCCCTGGCTTCCGGTCTGCCTTTGTGAAGAGCATTGCGGATTTCCGCTGTTCCACTTCTGCTCCCATGCTTCAGGCCACCATCCACACCTTCCTTGACCTTCTCTTCAGCTCTCCTAACAGTCATGCAAGATTGGAAGCCCTTTTAAACCCTGCTTAATAAGAAGACCTAGATAAACTCATTCTGAGTCAGCCATTACTGATATATCCTTATAATACCTGAAGACTATATATATATATAGTTTTTTACATGCAATATTTACCTCAAATTATGGGTCAATAGTTTAATTTAAAGACACTGGCTATTCTTAGAGTGGCCATATGTCTAAGCTGTGGGGTTTTTTTCTATTTTATCTACAACAGGAATTTAATGGCTTAAAATGCCTACATTACAATGGGTGGCTCTAACAGTGTCTCTGCTCGAATGGGTTTTTGGATCGCTCAGTTATGGAAATTAGAGCATGTCAGTCCCTTTGAGAACACTAATGCCGGTGGCCCCTGAAATTAATGCACACTGAGTAGACTCACATTATTAAGAAAGAATTTAAGTTTTTCCTTACTAGACTTTAAATCTCCCTTCATGGTTGGGAACAGAAAATAAAGGCATGAGAATTCGGAAGGCTACCTGCAAAGGGAACTACATTCATTTAAACAGCCAGGACCTGCAGAAATAGTAAAACTCTATTAAAGGGCCCGTAGAGTCAGCTAAGCTTATCTTTTTCACCCTAGGCTATTTTGCCTGTAATAAAACTTTCGACTCTTAAGAAAACGCTACTCGTGTAAAGGAAAAAGATAAGCCAGAAAGGAAAGAAAAATAAGGCTTCCTCGTAGAGATGGTAACGATGAGACCAAAAGAAGAATGAGGAGACATAAGAAAAGTCTGGGGCATAATAATGTTTGTTGCTGATATAATTGCGCCCTTCTCTTATCGCCTTTATAAAAAATCACACGCAGAGGATATAAATATGAGGCAAAAAAATCGTCTCTCTGCAGAGAGAGGGAGAAAGAGGGAGAATTTTAAGCAATGAGCTTATAGCATTGTGGGGGCTGCGGGTCTGGAATCTGTAGGGCAGGCCAGCAGGCTGGAAACTCAGGGAGGACTTCGGTTATAGTCCTGAGACAGGATTCCTTTTTCCCCGGGGAAAACTCAATTTTTACTTTCAGGAGCCTTTAGTCGATGGGATGAGGCCCACCTACGTTATGGAGGATAATCCTCTTTACTTAAAGTCCACTAGATCGTGTGGGGATAATGGGATAGGGGGCAGGGAGGAGGGGATAAATGGGGGGGGGGGAGGAAATAGGACAACTGTAATAGCAGACTCAATTATATATAAAAGTGCATATTTCAGGAAAAAAGTAAAAAATATATAAAGTCCACTGGACTGTAAATGTTAATCCCATCTACAGATGCGACCTCTAAACTAGTGTTTGAACACACACCTGGGTACCAGAGCCTAGCCAACCTCAAACATAAAATCAGCCATCACCTGGGCATCACAAAAACCTCACCATACGTAGACAAATAAAGATAGTTTTAGATGAGGAATTAAAGGTTACTGTAAAATCAAAATGACCCGTAAAACCCTTCTTGGGGAAATTTTTAAGTATTAAGAAGAAAGCTCCATATTTGTTTGTCAATGTGTTTCAAAAAGAGGAAGAATTGTAAGACCACAACTGGGTAATCTAATACAAGTCATTTAGCTTTTTTCTGTGCCTCTGTTTCCTCATAGATAAAATGAAGGTGGTAATACTACACACCACATAGGGTTTTGAGTGAAGATCAAATTATGAAAACATACAGGGTCTGGCGGAAGTAATGCCATTGACTGTGGTTGGTGGGGTACGTGAATCTCTCACATGAGATGGACAGCAATTTGAACATCTCACCTAAAATGTCATACGGTGTGCTTGAGTGTGATATCGTTATGCTACAGAATACATGCTTATGATTTTGTCATAAGATTTTTATGTAATAAAAAGACGTTATTTGTGCCAGACCCTGTATATAAAGTACTTAGAAGAGTATTGACTCAATTTGTATGTCATTTTTGTCATTATTAGAAATATAATTTTTAAATAAACAAGTTATTTATATAATGTCAAGCAGTCTGTTATTAATCATTTAACATAATTTCTAAATGAAAAAAAAATACTATTATTTTTTGAAACTACTACTACCTCGGAAAAGATAGTTTCAAAACAACAAAAGATAAGCCCTTAGCTAAACATAACAAAAGAATTATTTTCAGTATAACGTTTAGCCAAAAATTTCAAAATTTATAATAAGTATTGGCTAATTTAAATTGAGGCAAGGCTAGAAAATTCAAGGCAAAAAGCCAACAAACAAACCTGGAGCACTGGACTCATTTTTATATTTGTCGAAGGTCACAGTGTTGCTAAAACTGCTCTGAAAATAACTGAATGTGTTCACGCTGCGGTATGAAAAAATCGACAGAAGACTTTTGCTCTGAGCAAAGCTTTCCCTTGACTGGAGTCATGGGATACCCACGGTTGACCAGGCTGGTGCATGGTACGCCGTCGGCGCCCAGTAGACCCCACGTACCCACTCCTACATCAGCCTTCTTGCTCCCCATCGCTCAGTCAGGCATGCATGAGTCTAACAGTGAGGCCTGAAGGCTTTCTTTTCCTTTTATAAATGAATTCTATGTAATGCATGCATAATATCTTTTGAGCCTTAGCTAAGCCACACGGCACTGGTTAAAGACGTGATATACTGGATAAACTTTATAATGCAAAATGCAAGGCACGAGAACTGCAGCCTATTATTTCAAGTAATCTCATGGATTTCAACGTTGTATAATGGAGATTGATAGTCATACCTTGGTAAGCCCCATGTTGTGAAATGTAAACCTTTCTAATACCATGAAATAAAATAGTATCATTAAGTTTAAACATCACTTTACTCTATTTATGGAAATAGTATTATTTAAATAGCATTATGATTATTTAACTCATAAAACTAGACATCTTCATGGGTGTAGGTAAAAATAACAAGTAATTTTATAGCTATTAGTCTTTTCTGGGTAAAACAGAGGAGTTTATTGAATGGGATAAAGTTTAATTTTAGCATAAGAATTAGTGTCATAAATGCAAAAATGCTGAATATTTTTATTTATTTTATTTGCTGATTATATATACTTAATATGGTGATTTTAAAACTTTTTTTTTTCAATTCGTAAGTTAAAATTACCGGGTGTATATCTATCTATCTATCTGTCTATCTATCTATCTATCTGGAGAAAAAACACGTGGACACAAAGTTTTAGAGCTCTACAGATCATAAAAGCCAACCACTCCACTTGGCAATGAAATCGAGGCTGTTGGTACTTGCCTTCCACTCCAAGAGCCTGTATTCTGCCTCATGATGCCTCTGTTTCCCCGCAACAGTCCAACTTAGTCATTTGGTCATTTGTACAGGCCTTTAACAGATACTAGTTACATACTTAGTATACGCCACATTTGGTTCCGGAACCAGGAAATAGACAAAGAAAAGATTCCTAGACTTTAAGAGCTTACGTTTGAAACCAGGACAGATTTTAATCCACGTAAAAATGAGTGTGACAAAGTGTCCAAAGTGTTTAAGTAGGAGTGTGCGGCGACTGAGTGTGGAGCTGTCAATCATATCCGAATGAGGGAGGGGGCCAGGGAAGGAGTGTGAAACTTAAGCCGCACATAGAAGACTGAGCAGGTATTTGCTCGGCAATGTATACAGAGACTGTGACTGGCGAGGGTCTGTGGAGCTCAGGCTTTGAATGGAGCAGAAGAGGGGAACGGGAGAACGACGACGTAGGTATACAAAAAGAGGGGCGGGATTGCAATCGCTCCTGCCTTTGCTTGTTTGTTTGTTTGTTTGAAGCAGTGGTCATTGAATGTTGATTTAACTTTGTTTTTTTCCCTAAAAACTCCTAACAACTATTCCCTCACTTCCAGTTGAAGCTAACTCAGAAGTTCTCTGTGCTAGAGAAGATCGTTCTGCATTATTCCCCTGCAAAGCTCAATCTTTAGGCAGTCCTTTCCAGCCCTGTGTCTAGCGGTGCCATCAGGCATGCTCTGCTCTCATTCGAATTAGCAGAAACTTGCACAGTAGATGTGGACAGCCACATTTGCTAGTCATCGGCCTAACCTTTTTAAAAAATATTTTATTTTATTGAGAGAGAGGAGAAAGGAGGGAGAGAGAGAGGGAGGGAGATATCGCGGTGCAAGAGAAACATCGATCAGTTGCCTCTCGCACACCCCCAACTGGGGACCTGGCCTGCAACCCGGGCATGTGACGTGCCCTGAGACCGGCAACCTTCAGGCCCGCAGGCCAGCGCTCAGTCCACTGAGCCACACCAGCCAGGGCCATTCGTGTAATTTTTATTGCCCTAACTGACCGCCCTGTTCTGTTTCTTGAAATATGGACATACCTGGAGTCTCAGTCAGCTCGTCAGCCCCATGCCAAGCTTCTATCCAGGATAATGACAGATGGGTTTTATGAATTCTCATATTCTTTAGCCACTCCATACTTCTGCTTTCACAAGTAAACTCTTCTCTCTACATAGAAAAGAGATACCTAAAATATTGTTAGGCCTTTTCTTTAAATTGGGTTTGACAAAATTTTCTTCAGTCAATTTTAGTTACAAAAAAAGATTTAGTTACAAATCAGTTCCAAAGGATATTTCTCCTTTGTCTACAACTTTGTTTTGAATCAGAAGAAATCATACTGTCCTAATAAACGCACTGTCTTGGTCGTTTTCTTCCAAAAGGCAAAAACAAACAACTTTTCAAACGAGTCATCAGCGAAGTGTTTAAATAAAACAGCTCAATCTAGTATTTTGCCTCCATTCCTTATAGTGAATACAATGAAGAAAAATAAAGTGACAGTGTTCTTGTCTTGCAGGACGTGTTATTAAAGACAATTAAGGAAGTCTTACATGTCTTAGGTGAACACATTGCTAATGTCAGTTCAGCAGTTTCAAGTGACCTGGGAAGTAGGCAGTTCCTTTGATCTTAACATTAGTCTAGTTTCTGTGATGTTTTCTTCAGATACCACCAATTCTTCCATGAGGACGACTTAGTAACATTTTTATAAGGATTATTCTCTACATGATGATTTTGATAAAAGAGACTGAAAGAAACATGTCTTTTTCTTTCCAATTAAAGCATTGTTTTTTTAATAATTGCTAATTAATACATGTGTGGGGTGTTTGTCCTTAACAGATTTGAGGTTTGGCTTTCACACTTAATATGATTCTTAGAGAGGACACCTGTTCCTTTAAGTAAGAACAGGCTCACATAATATATACATGTTGCATAGAGATGAACAATTGGAAAGGTAGAAATTAAATACAACATGAGATTTTATGTCTGAGTAAATGAGAGTAGGAAATCTTCATTGGCAGGGAGATTTTTCTATATATTTTTCTATATTGTCTACCAGTTATCAAGAGGGAGAGGTGTTGAAGTTTCTGATAATAATTATGAACAGGTCTATTTTTCCCTTTCAGGTTTATCACAATTTGCTACATATATTTTGAAGCTCAGGGACTAGTCTGTACATATTGAATGTTTAAAGTTTTTGTGATTCTTGGAGAGCTGACCCCTTTATCATTGTATAATATCCCTTTTTATTCCAGGTAATTTCCTTGTTCTGAAGTCTAATTTGTCTAAAAATAACACTTTTAGTTTTATTTTAATTTGGTTTGCACATTACATCTTTTCTATCAGTTTTCTTTTAATCCGTTTATGCCTTTATTTTTAAAGCGAGGCTTCTTGTAAACAGACTAAAATTGGGTCTTTCTTTTTCCTCTTGACGATCTCTGTATTTTGATTGGTATGAATGGATTGTTTATATTCAATATTATCTATAAGTTAAATTAAAATACCATGTCGATAGCTGTTTCCTTGTTTTTCTCTCTTCTCTCTTTTTCCTTTTTTGCTGTCATTTTTTGTTAATTTCCACATTTTTGTGTAGATCTTTGTTTCTGCCAGGCTTTACGATACATTTGCCTGAAGATCTCCCTTAACATTTCTTCCAATACAAATTAACTGGCAATGAAGTCTCACTTTTCTTCCCTCTGAAAGAATTTCTCCTTCAGTTTTGAAGGAGATCTTAGTAAGTTGCCAAGGAACAAACAGTCTGCTACAGGAGTGAGAAAAGACGCCTGAGCAAACATCCGTTTTCTTCTGTCATAAAAATTGGAGTTCGCAAAAAAAATCGTCATATTAAACATTACTAATCCAATGGTTAGTAAGTATTGTCTCAGTTAGCAATTTAAAATGATTACGTTAATGAGAATTCGGGAACTACTGGTAACGGTTGCATTTAGGCCTAAGGAAGCCCATACAAACATAAAAGCACATCCTTGAGCTAATAAACTTGGAGCAGAGGGAGCAGTGTAGAGGTAGATAGAGTGTCAAACAGGAATTGATTCCTGGACTTGAGAGATTGCTGTGGTGTCACGGTCAGCTTGATTTTATAGTGTATTTATTGAGCTAAAACAGCCAAACACAGGGACCAAAAGTGCCAATACCCACTGCCCAGCACATTCATTAGCAAATTAAACACTTGCGCTGGACTGAGGCATGGGGACTTAGAACGAACAGACAGCTGGTGCCACTATTTATTATTCTAACTCATCTAAAAATAAGCATTCTTTTTTGTTTGTTTGTTTCCTTTTGAGAGGCAGGTGTTGAATCATCATTTTCACTCTGTGAAGTTTAAGGGAGACTGGAATAAGCTCCATTACCTTGTTCTAATCTAGCCCATTCGCAGGACAAATGAAAAAAATAAACATTGAAACAATTCCAAAACTCTTATTTGTCTACTTATTTTCAGATACAAAGAAATGGCTTTTTTTACTCCTCCCTGAGCAATGCGAATTAGATCATATTTTATGTTCTTCCATATTTTTAGCAGATTTCTCATATCTGTGATTATCTGTACTCCTGAGTAATATAATCCAAGGTTTTCAAAAGTTAGGGAACTGCTATTTAATGTTGAAGGACAGCGGCTTCCAGTGATACGTCGTACAGGATGAAATAAGTTTAAAAGGAGCGAAAAGAAGAAAAACAGCAGGACAGCCTGAGTCCGTGTGTGTGTGACTTCAGAAGTTGTTAAGGAAAACTACAAAGGTGTAATTCCACTGACTTCTCAATAATCCTAATAAAGCCTCTCCAAATACGTATCACTGTCAACCAGCAGGGTCTGGTGCAATCCCACCCGTGTCGCATTTCTTCATGGGATCAAGTTGCTACAGTCATCTTTTCTCTCTCTCAGCCTCGTTCTCTAATTTCGCCTCCCTGGTGACTGACAGTCTTTGCCGAGTCTCTGGGCTCCCCTCACACCCGGGAGTCTCCTCTGCCTCTGGCTCCCGCTGGTCTGCTGAGGAGGCGAAGGGCCCTCTGGGCGGTTGGATCCACTAGCTCAGCTCAGAGAAACACAAACAAAGCCAGATGTTGTAACTGTGAACTTTCCATTTAGACACAGTTTGCCAGTTTTCTTGAAAGCACTTTCCGTCAAAAGTCTGTTCTACGACTTTATAAGGGAAAACAAAAGTAAACAAAACTTGTAAAAATGCAAAACACACATTTCAATACTTCAAGCCAGACTCAGCGGTGACATAAATCAGCGATTTTCAACCGGTGTGCTGCACAAGTTTTTGAAATATGAAGTACCTGACTATTTAGTCAGGGGTGCTGGCCTCTTTTCCCTGAGACTGTCAAATTTAAAAAGATGACAGCGGCCAACACAACAGTAGCCGTCCGATGTGCTTGAGTCAAAATCATAACCCATTTTTTATCAGATCTGCAAAAAAAAAATACATTTTTTGGTGTGCTGCAGAATTTTAGTAATTAGTTTATGCGTGTCATGAGATGAAAAAGGTTGAAAATCGCTGACATAAATGATAACACTAATAACTACAATAATAACGTAGCATATCTGCTTTTCTAGTTAATAACCGAGGAAACCGCATCTTAGAGCAATTAAGTGAATTGTCCTCATTTATGCATTTGTACAAGAGCAGAGCCAAACTTTTGCCCCATTATTACCAGCAGCCCATGTCCTTTCTTCTACGAAGCAGGCTTTGGCTAGCGCCAGAGCTGGGGCGGCAGCTTGCCGGGCTGCAGAGGGTCGGGCATAACTTAACCATCTACAGCAGGGGTCCCCTTCCTCTGGCCTCAGACTGGTCTGGGCCTGTTAGGAACCTGGGCACACAGCAGGAGGTGAGCTTGAATGTAATGCACTTGATCAGGATGGATCGTCCTGAAACCATCCTTCCCACCCCGCCCCACCCCCGCCCACCCGCGGGAAAACCGTCTTCCACGAAATTGGTCCCTGGTGCCAAGGAGGTTGGGAACAGCTGACCTGTGGGACAGATATCTGGGGGGAAAAAACTTTCTGTGAAAAATCAGAACCATATCTTGCTATATAAAATGTATATCACCACTTTAACTATTACAGAAAATACCTTTAAATATTTTTCAAAATACAAAGAAACTATAGTTACTAGTTTTTAACATATCAGTCTTTTATTATAGAAATATAAATTATAGTGGGTTTTGTCCATAGTTAGAATTAATACTTTTCTCTCCCATAAAATACACCAATGATTTCTAAGGGGGGGGGGCACCACATGATTATATCCATAGATGCTGAAAAACATTCAAAAATCGGGTATCCTTGATTTTAAAGCAGTCAAATAGTCACGGATATTTACTTTAACTATTTTAGATATCATTCTTAATGGGCAAAAATCTGCCGTTCACTTTAAAGTTAAGAGATAAGGAAAATAGCCCCAGTCTGACTGTGAAAACTACTATACATTAGACTGGAGTTATTAGTCATTTAGTTAAACAGAAGTAAAATGAATGATTAAAAATGGGAAGAAATGTGAGTTATATAGAAAAACCTCAAACCTGAGAAATTTATCTTCAGATTCTATACGGACTAATCAGTGGCAGACCAAATTTTTATTCAGCTAGCAGTTGATTTCATGTTTACCACCAACCTGATAGAAAATATAATAGATAATAAGGCATTTGTACGCAATCAAAGCAAAGTTACATCACGTGGGAAGAAACTAACACATAATGTACCCTATGTAAGAAAATTTAAAACATAAAATTGGTCTTAAGCAAAGGGAAAGACATACCAAGATTGTATATAATGATACTCGGCATCAGCTCTCCCTAATTTAACTGAGAAAGTTGCATGACATCTGTAAAGTTTTCAAGTGAGTTATTTTATATAGTGCATCTCAAAAAAACTGACTCTAACATGCATTTGGAGAAGCAACCGGAAAAGGTAAACACTGGAGGAAAAAATTAGCAAGAATGGTGAGACTGTTTTTACCACATTGAAATATACTGTAAGGCTCAACAATTAGAGCAACATGAGACTAGAATGTGAATAGATGAGATAAAACAGCAGGGAAAAAATTCAGTGCTCAGGTGACTTACATACAGTCATAGAGTGTGTGCTAACCGCAGATCTCTAATGAATGGGGGGAAGTCTATTCACCAAAAGTTTTTGAGTTTCTAGGGTAATAGTTCTGCCTCTCTCTTTCTGTCTCTCTCTCTCTCCCTTGCCCCCACATCTTACACCACACAAAGTTTTTTCTTGTATACTTTTAAAATTGAAATATGTTTGGTATATGACACTGTATAAATTTAAGATGCACAATGTGTCGATTTGATATATTTTTATATTGTAATATAATTGCCACATTACATAACGACCCTTTCTTTTTAGTGATTGGAATCACCAAATTCTCGTCTATAGCAACTTTGATGACAATCTGACATTGTCCTCTGTATTCCCTCTAAGTTTGTACCCATAAACAGCTGTCGTTGTCCCTCTCCTCATCCCCTGGTAACCACCATTTTGTTTTCTATTTTTGGAAGTCTGGCTTTTTTAGGTTCCACATACATGGGATGTCATGCAGTACTTGTCTTTCTCTGAGCTATCTTATTAGCATAATATACTCAAGGTCTATTCATGTCACAGGAGGTCATTGTGGAGAACACACACACACACACACACACACACACACACACACACACACACAGTATTTTGCCATGAATAACGCACACCCACATTTTTTGCCCAAACCTTCAGGGAAAAAATCCTTTTGTTTCAATTTTTTAATTCCATTTTTTATTTCTTTATATTTAGAGACAAAACCAGTTATCACATTCCAAGGTATTATTTTTGCATATAGCTATCATCATTGCTTTCTGGAGTTTCACTTGTAATGTATAAGCATAAATAATAGAATTAAAAACATTTATATAGCTATGGAATTAGTACTGCCACTGTATAATGTGCATCCTTATTTTTCCTTCAAAAATTTGGGCAAAAAAGTGTACCTTCTGCACGACAAAATGTGTGTGTGTGTGTGTGTGTGTGTACACACACATTTATAGAGCTCTGCCTGTTTTTCAAATTCTGTTATTTTCAGCAAAATATGCACTACCTGCCCATAAAGGACAATGCCACTAAGTAACTGTGATTTTGCTCTAAGGCTACCAGTGAAGATTATCCTAATCCTAGGAAAAACCACCTCAGACCCTGGAGAGGACCCCTTTCAGATGGCGCTTGTGAACGAGGCTGCCCAAACCCGGAGGGAACCTCTTTATCGACCAGCGTGTGCGGGGCCGGGCAGTGCGTGGCGAGGCAGCTGTGGCGAGAGCATCAGAATCACTGCGTGGTTCTCAGTCCACAGCGTGGCCCCAGTGCCTGTGCCCTTGGGAACTGCATTGAGCTTCAATATGGCAGAAGGTAGCTGAAGTTTTGACGCTAGTAAAATGGGCTTGCTTCCACTAACTAGAAGAACAGAACATACCCTAATCCCAGAGATACGCAAAAGGAAGAAAAGCAAATCAGAAAGCAAAGTAGAATTTTGCGAATAGCTCTGCAGACTCTCTAGGGATTTGCTCTGTAAGGAGAGGCTGGGCTGGAACGTGTCAGTTAGGTTTGATGTTTAAGTAATGCCTCCCCAGTCCCATATATTTTCATTTGTCCATGGAAAAGAGCATGTAAAATAGTAAATGCCTGCCACTTTAGGTCCATATATTTTCACTGGTGAATTGTGTTCAACATTCAATAACAACAAAAAAATCCCAATCCTACTGCAACTCTTCAAGGAAGAGGAAGAGGAGGTACAAGTTGCCAAACTATTTTCAAAAACAACAATAACGCTGATACCCAAACCTGACAAAGAACTACAAGAAAATTACAGGTTACAGATATAAAACTTCTCAACAAAATATTAGCAAAACAATTCCAGCCATATATAAAATAGGGTAATATGTTGTGACCAGTGGGATTAGGATGCCAATAATATAAGATTGGATTAATATTTGAAAATAAATCAATTAATCTAACTGATAGAATAAAAGGGAAAATTACATGGATATACAACAGAAACAAGAATAAACTTTAGATTCTACCCCACACCAAACACACAATTTCATTTCTATCTTCCCAATTACTGTGATAATTCTCATACCTTTAATAAAAAAAGCTTTAATTCTCACCCAAGGACATACTTATTAATTTTTGAGAGGGGAAAAGGGAGGAGGAGAGAGAGAAAGAGAGAGAGAAACATAGATGTGAGACAGAAACATCCATCAGTTGCCTCTCATAGGCGCCCCGGCCAGAGACCGAACTTCCAATCTAGGCGTGTGCCCTGCTTGGGAATCGAACCCATCAATCCCACCACCATTCCATCCACAGGACAATACTCCAACCAACTGAGCCACATTGGCCAGGGCAGTTTTCATACATTTATTTTTACTTATGCTGTAGAACACGTATTGTTATAAAAGTTTGCTTATATAGTTATAGTAACGTAAATGATAAGAAATGTATCATTGAAGCACATAGGTACCATCTTCAGTGATTTCTATTCTTTTGTGACAATTCATAATTCCATCCGATATTTTCCTTCTGGCTGAAGGACTTCTTTTCATCTTCCTCATAGTACAAGTCTGCTAGTAATGAATTCCTTCAGCTTTTGTAACTCTGAAAAACATTCGGCTCTCATTTTTGAAATACACTTTTTGGATATAGAATTATATGTTGAGACTGTTTTTCTGTCAGTAACTTAAATATTTTTACTATACTGTCTTTTCATGACTATTGTTTCCAATGAGAAATCTAATGCTATTCTTAAATTCCATAAATTATAAGTAACCTTTTTTCTCTGCCTGCTTTCAAAACTTTATCAGTCGTATTGAGAAATTTGGTTGCAGTGTGTCTTGGTTTAGTTTTCTTCATATTGTGTTTGGAGTTCATTAAGAAGTTTGGTGAGGGAGTGAGAATTGCCTTTGGGTGATGAACACACAATTAAATATACAGATGGTATGGAATTGTACACTCGAAACCTGTGTAACTTCATTAAGCAATGATACCTTAAAAGATTCCATTGTATATATATTTATTTAAAGTTTGGATCTATGAGTTGTAGTTTGCCTCAGTTTTGAAATGTTTTGATCACTGTTTCTTTAAAAATTTTTTTGACTTTCCCCTTTTTTTTTCTCTACACACAGCCTGGAAATGCTCTGAAATCAGTGAGCTGGCGCAACAATATAGTTTTTCTCATTCACTTTCTACCTCTTAGGAATTAGTGTCGCTCATTGCCTGATGTCCATTGTCTTAAAAACTACCATGTCCTATATTTTTGTCTGGTCGTGCTGTTGCTGTTTTTAGATGAGAGGGTAAGTTTAGGTCCTACTATTATATCTTTGCTGGAAGCAAAATCCCTATATTCCAAGACGTTTTTGAGAAATTAAAAAAAATTTTTAATATATTTTATTGATTGTGCTTCCAGTTGTGCCATTTTTTCTCCCCTTTATTCCCCTCAGCCCTGCACCCCCCCTCCCTCCAGCATCTGCCCCCTTAGTTCATGTCCATGGGTCATACATGTAAGTTCTTTGGCTTCTCCATTTCCTATATTACTCTTAACCTCCCCCTGTCTATTTTGTACCTACCATTTATGCTTCTTATTCCCTGTACCTTTTCCCCCATTCTCCACTGTCCCCCTCCCCGCTGCTAACCCCCCATGTGATCTCCATTTCTGTGATTCTCTTCCTGTTCCAGTTGTTTGCTTGCTTAGTTTGTTTGTTTGGTTTTTTTTAGTTAGGTTCAATTGTTGATAGTTGTGAGTTTGTTGTCATTTTACTGTTCATATTTTTGATCATCTTCTTTTTCTTAGATTAGTCCTTTAACATTTCATTTATTAAGGGCTTGGTGATGATGAACTCCTTTAACTTTATCTGGGAAGCAATTTATCTGCCTTTCCAACCTAAATGATAGCTTTGCCGGAAAGAGTAATCTTGGATGTAGGCTCTTGTCTTTCATCACTTTGAATACTTCTTTCCAGCTCCTTCTTGTCTGTAAGGTTTCTTCGGAGAAATCAGCTGAGAGTCTGATGGGAACTCCTTTGTGGGTAACTGTCTCCTTTTCTCTTGCTGCTTTTAAGATTCTCTCTTTATCTTTAATCTTGGGTATTTAATGATGATGTGCCTTGGTGTGTTCCTCCTTGGGTCCAACTTCTTTGGGACTCTCTGCGCTTCCTGGACTTTCTCGAACTCTCTTTCCTTTGCCAGATTGGGGAAGTTCTCCTTCACTATTTTTTCAAATAAGTTTTCAATGTCCTGCTCTTCCTCTTTTCCTTCTGGCACCCCTATGATTCAGATGTTGGAGTGTTTAAAGTTGTCCTGGAGGTTCCTCAGCCTCTCCTCATTGTTTTGGATTCTCGTTTCTTCCTTCTGCTATTAACCCAAACTATTTGCTGTTGTCCCCATTTTACTGATGCGAAACTGAGGCACAGGCAGACCATGTAAGTTGTTACAGTTTACACATTTAGTAGGTAGCGAAGCCAGGATTCTAAGCCACAAACATGACTCAGATCTAGAACTATCTGCTGCTTATTTATATATACCAACCTTAGAAAATCATAAATTAATTTTTTCTCAACAAGTTAGTGTAATCAATAAAATTAATATAATTCACTCCATATTTCTATTTTTTAATTTTTTCATTTCTTTATTCTTGTTCAATACAGTTGTCTCTACCTTCCCTCCATCACTCCCCAACTCCCTGCCTGTCCCCACCTCCCATCCTTGATCCTACCGCCCTTTGGCTTTGTCCTTGTGTCCTTGATACATTCCTTGATGGCCACTCCCCATCTACCCTGGTTACTGTTTATTCTTTATTTCAACGTCTCTGGTCGTATTTTGCTCGCTTGCTTGTTTGTTGATTAGGTTCCACTTATAGGTGAGATCATATGGTATCTGTCTTTCACTGCCTGGCTTATGTCACTTAGCATAATGCTCTCCAGTTCCATCCATGCCATTGTGAAGGGTGGAAGTTCCGGTTTTCTTTTTGCTGTGTAGTATTCCATTGTGTAAATATACCACAATAAATGGATTAATAATGAGATCAGTAAAGAAATAAAAAAGTTTCGTATTTCTAAAACTATGTTGTCATATATTTCAAAATTTATACCATTCAGTCCAGGCACCTCTCCCAAGGTCCCTGAAGCATCCACACCATCACCACGAATGAGATTACTGTCACCTCCCCAATAGGACTGTCATAATTTTTATATGCAGCTTGATACTCCTTGAGTAGGTATCTAGACTCCCTACTTCTATGTCCTTCCTACCATTTTTCAACTTTTATCTTTACTGGGAAGAACCTTAAACTTACCACAAAGTTGCAAGTATGATAAAATAACGTTTTTCTGAGCCGTTGGCAGTAGGCTGCTGATACAATGCACTCTCCCCTCAAATCCTTGTGTGTTTTCTACAAATGCCCTTCCGCATGGCCACAGCACAGCTGTGAAAATCAGGAAATTTCTTGCCGTGCAGGGTTAACGCCTCATCCTCAGATCTAGTCACATTCTACTAGTGGTAGAATTTGTCCTTTATAGCAAAAGCATCTCATTCAGAACGGTAAGGACTCCTGAGTGTTCACACCTCTAGTTTTCTTCAACCTGGATAAGTTCAGCCTTTGATTTTCATAACCTAGACAATTGCATTTATAATATTTGTTACTTTCATAGAATGTTCCCCCACTTGTACTGGTCTATGTCTCAAGATTCGTTTCAACATGTGCTTCTTTGATCATGAAAGCAATACTCTGGTTTCATCATGGCGTCCCACCAGGGGACACATGATTATGATTTGGTTCCTTACTAGTTCTGGTAACTAATCATTTGTCAGCCTTCTTACCGACTTGCCAGTCAGCAAGTACTTTGTGGGACACTGCATGGAGACTAGGTAAATATCTCGTAACTTAAAAATGTTCAATATATTCAGTTCAACATATTCAAATGGACCCTTGGTGACCTATTTTTTGAAACTTGATTATAATTTATTTCTGTAATGATTTATTTTAAATCTCAGTTTGTCCATGTTTGGCCAGGGAGGGTTCATTCAAGTCGGCTTCTAACGTATCTAATGTGTCTTTTTAATGTGTCCCCTTCCTTCCTCGAGAACCTGCTTTTCCAGCACAAGGTGCCCCAGGCTCATCTGGGCTTTTCTTGTTTTTTGATTTTTGGTTTGTTTGTTTCCCCTGCCTCCTCCCTAGAGCCAGTCATTTCTTTAAGGAGCCTTATTTTCTTTTTTAATAGAAAACAACGTTTTCCTGGCCAAGCCCGCTCAGCAGACAAACACCAGGCCCGGGCTCACCTTAGGGACGTAGAACTCGTGCTCTTCGAACTTTGCACTTGTTACTCTTTTTGCCTGGAATTTTATTTCACCGGCTACTTACTAACCATCTCACTTCCTTTCTATCAGTACTCAAATGTCCCTGGTCAACAGGCCTGCTCTAATCAACCTTTTAAAAATTTTAATCTGTGCATAAACACTTAAACCATTGGCACTCGCCACCCAACTTCCCTCGCTCGCCTCTCATAAAAATATTTGCAATGGCGTTCTTCCCACTCTCACAGAGCATATAATTCCCTTGGGTTTTAAGGTTTTGAAAATGGAACATACATATTGAAAATCCATACTTTGCGATGAGATGTATAACTTCCCACATGCTCTTAGCACTGCCCGTACTGTAGGCCAGCTTCCCACCACCTCCCCCTCGGACCTCAGCTTTCGCGCCGTGTCGCATAACCTGTCATTTTCCAAGTTTACCAATGGCACATCGGGTTTCCATCTTCTTATTTACCTTTACAAGTTTGCTCAGTCCTTCCCTTAGTCCTCTTCCAAGTAGGTTAATCAACACAACTTAATCTACATAAATTACTCATTTGCAACAATTAATCTGCACAAATTCTGTATCATGGTTGTTCATTCTAGCCCATGAAATGCTGTTTTCTAGTTGTCTAAGTGTCTGTTGCTTTATTAAAATGTTAATTAATTATTCATGAAGTAATCTTATTGTTTTTGTCATTTGGACTAGACTTTTTAGCATGAATTAGCACCAGGAACAAATTGAGCGCAATAATCGGCTTTAACTCAGTCATTTTTACTTGTTAAATTTATTGGACAAAATTAGGATCTTTTGAATACTGGAACCGTTTTTATTTTAGAAAGTTTGTACTTCCATAACTACATGGGTTATGGATATGGGCAAACTAGTAAGTGAATGTATTTGGAGTTTGCGTTCTGATTATGTCAGTTGGTAACGGATGTTTCATTGCCTGGTAACTGAGTTTTTTTTCTTTTTGACATAAAAATAATGCCAGAAAATGTACTCTAGCATATTAAATTAATTAATGATATTCCCGTATCATAAAAATTAAGGTGTTTATCTTTAAGTTTCCTTAATCAGAGATGAAATTCAGTTGTGCACTTATCACATGATTACTCAGCACCTTCTACACACTAGACGTGGTTCCAGAGGCTGGTAATAGATCAGCACTTAAAACCATCTGGCATTCATGGTACTTACAGTGTATTCTAGAATTTTGAGGACAAAAGTCATTATATCTTTAGGAACTGAAAAATTTAATGCTGTAAGGCAGAGGTGCTTCAAAGGCATTGCAGCCAATTGTGTGGGAGACGCTTGTACAAGCTCCATGCATGACTTTGACATTCTGTCAGCATAAGTCGGTTTTAGTTTTCCTCCTCTAAAATGATGCATATAATTGGGCATAAAGACATGTGTACCATTGTTCTCTTGTATTCATCTTTACAATTTTCTTGTCAAGATTAGTTTGAATATAAGAAGTAGGGAATGAGTGTTGTTTATTTTGTTGTCCTTACCCTGAGAGAGCCCACCTAGTTTATAAAAATAAAAGGGCTTTCTCTTCCACATCTGATGGCATGGACATTTCACATTGCCACCTGAAGTCGTCCAAAAGTACATACAGCTTCCGTTACATACAGTTATCGCTTATAATTTATGAAGCAGACAGGATTTTGTTTGATTTCCCTAAGCTTCACTGAACCTGTAGGTTTGAGAACGAAATTTATTCTGACTGGTAAGCTGAATAAACACAATTTTACAGTTTTAATAGGAAACATTTATCAAATCCATTGAGTTAAAATCATGAGACAATTCAATGGAATATTAATGTGTTTGCTTCTTTCTTTTAATGTTAAATATGTCAATAACATTTTAGGATATGGATTAGACTACAGACACTAGACTTCACAGAATAAAATGTGATTATCCATTGATTTTAAGATGCTTACATTTGTTTAAATCTGTGCTGTTCATTAATTATGTTTGTTTCTAATCTCCATTCGGTTTATTTGGCTGATTTGATTTTGGTGTATTTTCTTGAATATGGTAGGTTATATTTTTGACCAAATAGATCAAAGAGTGAACTTGGGAGATTATAATTTAGGAAAAATTTTATAAGCACTTGATGTCGTTGAGTTAAAATAAAGTTTTAGTGTGTTTTCAGGGAATGTTTTTGTCTTCAAAACTGATTTAAACTTCTTAATTTACAGGTCTTAAAACTTTTACCATTCAAATAAAAATTATACTGTCTGGTCATGTGGTGTAAAAAATATTGCAAATATATTTCACCCTACTCTTTAAAATGCAGACAGTCCATGAAAGGTAGGTCATAATTCTTACTCCAGTTTCCTTGGAACATCAGTTCCTTTGAGATGAATAAAATGTAATGACTTCTTTTCTGATAAGGTAAAAACACATGGTAACATATGAGACAATTTTAGAGTATTCATTTATTCATTCCCTTTTTAATCTTTCTATTCTGTTCATAGGAAGTTAATTTGGACACAGGGTAAGGTGAGTTAATTTGGACAGAGGATGAAGTTTGTTGTGGTGAAATTCAGAAACTCCTAGAAGCTCATCTCAGATTTATAATTATATTTAAGATCAGTAATAGTACTTTTCAGGAGGAGCGATATGTTATTAGTTTGGGCCACTATGTAGATTCAGTGGTATTGGAAAGAAAGAAGAACAAGGATTGTGTAGATTCAGGTCAAGTTGAAGAAACAGGTTAAGAGGGTAATTCCATGTCCATGGAATTAGCCTGGTCTAAGGTCGATGCCTGAGTACCAGTGAGGACGTGAGGAAACATATCATCGTGACATCAGCCTTGGATTCATGTTTCTGTTCATCACAAAATACTTCCTATGTGCTAAATATTATACTCACCTAGGAACTGGAACAATGAGGTGAGATGCACAAATAGAGCTGGGTCTCAAGAAACTGACATCTCAGTGACTAGAGAGTTTTCACGTCCCAGAAGTATATATGCACGGCATGTGTCAAAATCTGAACACAGCAAATGTCGTGGTAAAACTAAAGTTAGACATGAATAGACAAATTCTCAGATAGCAGCTCACATTTAAAAAATGAAAATAAAATGGAATAAACAAATATATTAGGAAAAAGCCCTTTTATCTAAGTTTATTATATTAATAAATTTTCTTCCCATTTACTTTGGGAAAAACTCTAGCTTATTATTTTATTCCTTCTTCTCCACCTTCCTACAGTTCAAATTAGCAGCTTCTATTGATTCTTTTTCTTCACTGTCATTATATTCTGTTTGGTTTCATCAGTAAAATATGACTGCAACCTTCCTACCTCCAATCCCGTCCACTCTAGTCGATTCTAAAGACTGAACGCAGGCTTGTCTTTCAAACACACATGTAACCAACCTGAAAGGACAGGTCACAGAGTGGGAGAAAATTTTGGCTAAAGACAAATATGAAAAAGGGCTTGCAGCTGGAACATATGTGGTTTACTAAAAACAAGAAAAGCAAACAGCCCAATAAAATAGACAAACGATGTGGACACACTTCAGCAAAGAGATATGTGGAGGGTATATAATAGCATCTATATTTATAATGTATGGAAGAATGATAACAAAATTGGGTGCTCAATTATCATTAATATTTAGGAAAATGAAAATGAAAACTACAATAAAATACCTCTACATACCTATAGGATACCTCAGATCAAGAAGACATCCGCATAGCATGGGCGCAGTGCAACCCGAACTCAGATATCACCGGCTTGAATGCGAAAATGGTTCAGAGGCTTTGGAAAGTATTTTGGCAATTTCCAGTGACGGTGAACATGTAAATAACATGACCCAGCAATCCCAATCTTTCATGTCTAACTAAGAGACATGAAAACTTATATTCACACATATGTTTATCATTATATCCATTATATCACAAAAACTGGAAACAAGCTCAGAAAACTGTACATTAAAAAGAGTGAATTTTGCTGTATTTGTAAATTATCTCAATAAACTTAAGAAATAATGTAATTATTTCCCGATTTAAAATCCTCAGTCACTGTTGCATTGTCCAAAGAATGAAATCCACACTCTACAACATGTCTCTTGCTTTATAATTTTCTCCGATACACCTATCTACGTTGCTTTTTCCCCGTTTATTAACTAAATTCCACATCCTGTTAAACTGAAACAGCCAGTTTCCACAGTAAATGTTACGTCTTTACTTTTACATGAACCATGGATTCTAAATTTATATACTACTAGTCTGACATGCAGAACTACAGTTTTCTTATTTTTTTATCATGGTAATCAACTTGCTTTAAATTCTCAATTCAGTGTAGGAAAATATATCATCTCTTTAAGGTAACTGTGCCTTTCAAGTTAAAATAGTCTTTTAATTTCTCAATCAGTGTTGCATTTAAGGTAATTTAAAATTCAAACTTAATATCAGGGATATTGTCCCCTCTTAATCTTTTTTTATCCCTCTGTAAGCTGGAGGGAAACTATTTATCACCTTGTAGCATTAGAAGGGGATATAGAACCCTGAATTGTCACCAAGGCTCGTGGTAGCCTCTCTAAAGTATCTTGCTCTTTCTAGCCTCTGGCTCGTCTTCTGACCCAGCATCTGCGGTGTCTCTCCCTTGGGAACGGGCATATGTTGCCCTGTCAACAGCATTTGCTATGACATCCAGGTGTAAGGTCCACAGACCTGTGTCATTTTTGTCCAGGCTGCAGGGCATCCTCAGGACAATTCAACGACATATCTGTGTCTCCCATGGTGTCATGGCTTAAAGAAAAAACTATAGTAAGTCTTCTGAGCATTAAATGTTTTCGTTGGTGTGCCACAAAACAAAACAAAGCAAAACAAAACAAAACAAAACAAAAATGCATTTGAACTTTCAACTGCTTGGGTCTTGGAATCTAAAAACCTAGTTATTAATAGTTCTTTTTTTTTTAATTGGGCTTCTCTAAACTCTTTTAGAATTTCAAAGCTAACAACAACAATAACAACAACAACAACAACAAAACCCTCCTTTTTATTCCAATCCTAAAAATCTAATCTTCCCCAATAAAATAACTGCCCGTGGATGTACAAAAAGCAGGAAACACAGGTAAGGAAATAAAGGAAGCAATTACCTTGCACTATATTTTGCGATGTTTGTCTTATGTATGGCCCACTCCTTTCCCAAACTGATTCCATGCGGCCTTTGGAATGAGTGACATTGTATCTCATCTCCGAAGGTGGTTGGTCACCACTTCCACGTTTCCTCTGAAAACAATCCCCTCATTGTCGGTAATTACCACATTTATGTAAAATGCTCTTTCATTAAATTTTCAATTATGGCTGATTTTTAAATTTATAAGGTGTTTAGATGTATGTTTATTTTTTATTATTTTAAAAAATACTATAGCAATTATTCTCATCTCCCAAACCCCCGCCACTTTGGCAGCCATCAGTTTGCTTCATCAGAACCTTCAGCTTGGATCATCAGATCCATGGGTCTGTTTCTATTTTGTTCTCTTTTTTATTTTAGGTTCCTTCTATAAGTGAAAACATACAGTGTTTGTCTCTCTTTGATTTACTTCACTTAGCATTATATCCTCTAGGTCCATCCAGGCTACCCCAAATGGCAAGACCTCATTCTTTTTTTATTGCTGAATAATATTCCACTGTGCGTATCATACCTAGAACTGTGGGTTTCTTTTTCCATTATCATTCAATGTTCCTTTTCAAAGTCATTACTAATTTAATTGCCTTGGAGTAAGGGTCGGACAATACTGATGAGTGGATGTTGTGAAATGTGTTGAAATTTGTTCGATAGTCTAATACACGTGATAATTTTTTAGATACCCCATTAGTAGATAATTTTTCCATACTAGGTACGTGTTCTACATATTGCTTGAGAGCAATACGCAAGACATTTGACAACCAATGCTGTGTTGAGTCAACCAATAGAAATGTACGTTTAATCAATCGGAAGAGCTGGGGGCGCGTACACCTCACACAGACACAGCGCTGAAATTAGCTCTGTGTGCCACCAGTAGGTGTCATTCAAGCCTCACATCCCTTCAGTATCTTTTTGTGTGTTTGCCGTATAATAATAACTGGAGAAAGTGGTATTGAGATCTCAGCATGATGGTGAATTTGACAATATCTCAAAGTGCTTGTATCAATTTTTGTTGTATTTGAAATAATTATATTGTCCTCAAGAGTGAGCTCTTTCATCATTATTTGGCTCTGCTTAATCCTGAATAATGTTGTGTCTTTAAGTGTATTTTTTCTCAAATTTATTACATATTATATATATATATATTTATATCTCTTTGCCAGATTTTTTGGAGGAGGTGTTACTCATTTGTGATTCCTATAGATAGAAATTTTGTCAGAGACGTAGTTAAATTATAGATGGCTAATGTTTCACCATCATATCTGTCCAACTGATCAGGTCTTTTTATTCTTGCCCATTGCTTTTTAATTTTTCTAAGATATCATTTTTTTGAGAAACATAAAGATAATATCTTTTATTTTATTTTTTAAATTAAATTTATTAGGGTGACATTGGTTAATAAGATTATACAGGTTTCAGGTGTACATTTCTACAGTACATGAGCTGTAGATTGTATTGTGTGCCCGTCACCCAAACTTTTTATAATGTTATAAAGATCACTTTTATTATGGTTTCTAATGGATATTAGTTTGTGTAGAGAAAATGTATAAAGTTTTATGTGCCTATTTTACAGATTTTATTACATTTTTATTTAATATAATGATGCTACTAGATACTTTATAAATGATCACATTTTCTTTTATAAAATCTTGCATTAAGTGAAGACCATGATAAAAGGCAATATTACTTGTTTTGTTTCTACCATTTAAAAAAAATATTTAACATTTAAAAAAGTTTATCTACCATGGCCCAAGTAGTACACAAATAATTTAAATACAAAGTGTATCAATATTAGCAAATATTTAAGGACATTTCTTAGTCGCACTTCCTCAAGGACTTTAATGCTAATAATATTCTTGATGATTGTTTAGATAATTATTTTCTTGCGTGCTTAAATTGTTCAGGCAATTGAGGCCCAGAGGAATTGTCTGAATGCCAGGCATGGTTGCACGGTTATTTAAGAGGTATTTGTTTGTA
Source organism: Mormoops blainvillei (assembly GCA_004026545.1). Taxonomy (NCBI): domain Eukaryota; kingdom Metazoa; phylum Chordata; class Mammalia; order Chiroptera; family Mormoopidae; genus Mormoops; species Mormoops blainvillei. The sequence continues at coordinate 170,795 of PVJD01002370.1, read as the reverse complement.
TGTTTTGACCTGTGAGTATTGGGTACAATAGGATCCAACTAAAGCAAATGAACGTGATTCTCCGGGTGAGTCAGCTCTGTCACCTACAGGAAAAAGGTGAAACGAATTAAGAGCTTTATGTCAACGGGGTCCATCAACCAGGGTTACAAGGAAGCATGTCTAAGACACCACAAGGTTATAAAGCAAATCCCTAAAAGTTCTGGTTTATTGCTTCACACTGAGTCCCTGTAAAACCTTCGGAATCCCACGGGGAAGTTTTTATTTCAAAATCAATGCTGGAGTTGTTTGAAGAGAAGAGGGTTCTCTCTGAACCAATGCCCAAGCAGTCAGGAAGAATCATAGATATTTGAAATAAACTTCTAAGGCGCTTTTTAAAATTTGAAGAATGGGCATAACAACTACCTTTTACACAACATCCACAGAAGCACTATCGAGTTTAGCGACACATAATATGTATTGTCATTAAGTATTTTTATGGACTTTGTGGGAAAACATTTTTATTTGTACCAAATGAAGATTAAAATTTGTACTAAGTAGACACCCCCCAAATACCACATATTCAGGAAATTCAATCCAGGTTTTGGGAAAAAAGGAGAAAAATTGCGTTTAGAATTTACAAAGTATTTACACGTATTTACAGTGGGTGGCTACACATAGTTTGAAAATGGGAACACGAATAATCAAAATATTTATTTAACTCCAATTAGACACGGTTTTTTATTTAATGTGAACTCAAACAAATAATAGGACATAACGTTTGTTCCCTAGAGATAATGTAAAGGTACTTAGAGTCATTTCTTGTTTTGAATAACTTAAATGCAAGCTAAGGAGGTTAGCCACTTCCAAATATTCTACAAAGATCTTGGAGTAATGAGCTAAAAACTTTCCTCAGCCTTTTGTGTCCAATTTCATTTGTTCAAGTTTCCCCTGTGTCTAACCAGGAATGTTTTCCCGCATGTCCTGAGGTAGCATGGCACGTTCAGAACCATTTGGCCTTTATTGGTAAACTTGGAATGTGGACATGGGATTTCCTGGGACACATGCTATAGGAATAGTTCCTCTTAATTGTATTTTCTCCTCCTTTACAGATTTGATTTAAAATGTTCAATGAGAGGTTAGATATTTGAAAATAATGTGACTCACATATATAGGTGTTAAGTAGATCACATGAACATTCACGTGCACAATACATGTGTGTTTTGATTTGTTTTGTTTTTGGCCTGCACAACAGAAGTTTATTATCTCACAGTTCTGGAGGCCCGGAGATAAGGTGTCGGGGAGTTGGTTCCTCCTGAGGGCTGGGAGGAAGGGACCTGCCCCTGCCCTGTCTCCTGGCTTGTAGATGGCGTCTTCTCCTTACATTGCCTTCCAATCGTGTGTGTCTGAGTCCAAGTTTCTCCCTTCTAATGTGTCTTTTCTGAGTCTCTGGTCCCAGGGGGTGCTTCAGCCTCTCCGCCACATTGTAGCAGTTTCTCTCTGGTGGCTTGTTTATGGGTAGCTGCTAGGTGGTGGCCTCGTGAGCGCAGACCGAAGTCAGGAACAACCTATGTTGGTATCTTGATGACATCACACGCAGTTGAAAAATAGGACATCACCTTAATTTTTCCTCCATGATATTTCTCCTTGTGTCCCATGATGGTATAAGCACACATGGATGTGTGGCTGAAGAACACAACCTTTGGATTTTCCTTGACTTAATGTGAGGTGTGAGTACTAACTGTTGGCTATGTTTTTCCTGCATAATTCTTAAAGACGAGCAGTAAAAATGAAATTGAAATGATCTTTTACACTACAGAGGAGGCCTTTGATTTTCAATGAGTTCATATACGCCTGGATGATTATTACTTACTGTTAGAATGAGAGCTTTTACTATATTTTACTTCATTATAGATGTAAATGATGAGGAGATGTGTGTGTTTAAATGAAGGGATAGAAACAAGACGAGCTCTGTAATAGCATTGTTTCTCAGTTTTTAAAATGCTTTTTAAATTATATTCCAAATAACATAGTGGTTTCTCATAAAACCTATTTTTAATGTTATATCAGCTGACAGCTTGATTACTTCTCTTTTAGTTTTATTGATAGCAAGGAACTGGAAATCACCCAACTTTCAAAAAGATTTGTTACTTAGTCATGTAAATCAATCACATATTCAGTTTCTAGAAATTATACCTAAAAGACTTTACTAAAACTTTCAAAGGACTATTAATTATTTCTTTTAATTCATTTCAGTTAAAAGGCTACCTGTTTAACCTGATAGACTAAAAATGTATTAGAAGAAAATAAAAACAGAATTAATTCCAATACACCCTTGTCAGTGCAATGTATATTTTAATAATGCTTTTATGTTCTCTCATGTTTTTTTATTGTATTTTTTCCATTACCATTCATTCCCCCTCATAGCCGCTCTCCCCCCTACTACCTCCCCCTCTTACCTCACCCCACCTCTGCAGTCACCTTATCTCATGTTTTAAATATATTTGAGTGAAAATTAGGGAGTTTAACACATTTAGTTTATGGGAAATGATGGCCATATAACCTAATTGTCAAAATCAATCCTTGTCAAATCAGCCAAATGAGATTTACTTTCTGTTAGAAAGTAACATAAATGTGTTAATAAGCTTCCCCTTGGCAATCATTGAATGTCTAAATTCCAACTCTAAGGTGGGCAGGCCCACAGCACGATTGTGCGGCCTGGATAACATGAAGGGCTACACCATCAGCACTTCTTTCACTTACCCTCCTTCCCCCCGCCTTTCCTCCTCTTCCTCTCCCTCCCTTTCCTTCCCCTCCTTTCCTCTTTGGACCACAGGATTTTCCCTCAGGAGCTGTGCATTAAGTCAAAAACAAACAGAGGGGTGGGGTGGGGGACAACCGTAAATGAAACCTTTATCTCAAGTGTATTCTCAGGCACAGACTTTTAATGGAATAGACATTGACTTCAATGATCTAGAACTGTTTTCTGTTGAAACTATTTGCATTTGCATAAGACTTGAGGAGTACTTAAACTCCTCCAGTTGACATATGCCAGGTGGAAGGGGATTGGTATATGGTGCGAGATAGGGATTTTTTACCTTTATTTTTCTATATTTATAAGCAATTGAGGTATCAACATATATCGGTACCAGTCGTCTGCACTGGTAGTTGGGTCTGTAACTGGGTTTCCATTCATTATGCATGTGCACACTTCTGGGCTCTGCACACTGACTGATGTCTTCCCTGCATCGATAATACGGTGTGATCACCATGGCCTTGTAAAAAGTCTTAGCATGGCAAGGCGGTACTCCTCTCCTCCTCCTGCTTTTCTCTTCCTCTTTCAGGAGTAGCTACCATCTTTTATTTAAACTTCCAATTTGATGTTAGCATTACTTTGTGAACATCAACAAAAAACCCTTTTGAGATTGTCCTGCAAGAACATCAAATTTAACATCAATTCAGAATTTATATATTTATGATGTTGAATTTTCTGTTTATGATCACGCTGTCTCTCCATTTACTTAGGGCCTTATTAGTGTTTTACATTTTATAATCTTTTCCATGCAGGGTTACCCTGGTTTTCAGCTTTGTGCCTAAGTTCCATGCATTTCTATTGCTATTTTGAATGATATTTTGTTTGTAAGCACTTATTAAGTGAGAAATTATGTGCTTGGCACCTTTTATATATCTCAGAAAACCTGGAAGCATACTTTTCAAATCTTTAAATTTTATAATTGAACAGGTTAATTTTCAGAGATGTTAAGCTACTGTCTAAGGGCAAAGAATGGCTTTGAGCATAGGACTGGTTGATTTCTAAGGTGGTATCCTTGATTACATCTTACTTTCTAGAGAAACATAAATATATACAGGGAGACCAAAGGTGAGCAAGTTATACTGCAGCATAAATAGTATCTAATGGAACCTTATAAAAAATACAATTAAAACCCAGAGGAAGGGACAGCAGATTTTTCCTTGCCTACATTATAAAATATTTATTATATATTTTATAATATATAGTTAAATATTATATAAGCATACTTTATATAAGTATGGGAATATGTGCTATACTATAATATAAATACTAAATTTGTTCTGCTGAGGTCCCATCAACCTATCAGAAATTTTCTTCTCTTTCATATACTAAACTGGCGTGCATTATTTATGAGCAAACTTGGAAAACATACCCACAGAAAAGCCCTAACTAGGCTGCGTCCACTCCTTTATAACTTTATGGCTTCACGCCTTATGTACCCACTCGTTCACTGTGTCTGGGTACAATATCCCATTTTTCGTTATTCGTAAAAAGTTCTTTTGGGGCTCCTGTAATGTTACCAAGTTCATTGCTTATCTCACAATTCTTCCAGGTACGTGTGTTGAATATGGGCCAGTTGAACAGCCAATGCAGAGGTGGCTTTGGGGATCTCGCCAAACGTAGTCAGGTTGTAACCATAGAGCTGTGGTTTCTGGGAACCAGGGATACGATTTGGAAGAAGCGCTTTAGTGGGTGCACATGTGCTGCCTTTGCTCCTACGTGATCTTTTCCTCTCCCTGTAGTTTTCTTGCTTTTTACTTTTCTGTTTTTATCTATTTTTCTTGCTTACATCAGTCACTCTAGTGTCTAAATCATGTTATCTCAATGATCCTTTGTGGAGTTCTCGGCCACCCTCAGTGCACTCGGCCAGGTGTGGTTGAAGGTGAAGAGCACTGGTCTCCCATGGGCCCTGCACCGCCAGAACTTTTAGTCTCTGGTCTATTGTGAGAGATGCTTTTTTTATAAACATGAGATTCAAAGTAGATGATGGAACAAGAGGGATAAACAGCCACGGGCTGTCAATAAGAAACAAATCACTTCCATGTGCGAGAGTCGGGAAAGACTCACTCGATCAGAAGATGGCTTTTAGTTTCCCCCTTTAAGGGCGTGGGGAAGTGTACTTTTCTCTTTCTGTCTTTTTTTTTTTTAAGCTGGATCAGTTATAACTGTTCCCAAATTAATTACGTTCTTGGGGGCGGGATGACTGCGTTAGGTTGTTTTGTCCCCCATAGCTTGCACAGAGTGCAGACATGAATTACAAAATCACATCCAAAGTAGTTTTCGTGGCTACATCGTACTCTGTGCAATTACCTAAAAATATCTAAACGTAACAGCCTTCTTTACAAAAACATGTCTTAGTAACTCTTCTCTGCTCCTAATAGAAGCTCAGGTCCGATACTATTGAGCATACTCTCCCCTTCACAAATTATTTTAATCAAATAGTAAACTGCTTCTCTTTCACAATCTATTGATTATATGTAAAAATCACTGATTTTTCTGTCCTATTTTGGTTGAACCACAATGATTCTGCTTTTGTTGATGTTGCATTTTTCTGGCTTCTTTTTTTTCCTGTTCTGGATCATCCTTTTAAGGATGTTTACATAGCATAATCTTTGGCAGACAGAGAGAGCATTTTTCTTTGGAGGAGAAGTCGGGTTTGGGTACTGCCCCGGCTAGTAAAGAGAACATCCTCTTCCAAGGCAGGGACTGAGCAGGCTTTCCTGCACTCCCATTATAACAAATGGGAGTTTCCTAAGCCCGGGGCTCCAGGGCTATGATCAAAGCCCGCTGCAAACGCAGCATCCGCTCCGGCTGCCGCGTGTCACAAGGGGAAACAGTGCACATGCAGGTATCGGGTCCTTCGCCCTGACCCGGGGAGGGCCTGGCGTTGGCCGGCACCTGTGAAACTGCTGAAGGCTTGCTTTTCAGTTTGCATGTCAGGTAAAAATCTCACGCCCCTTACAGTTTTTGATAAGGCTCAGGCAAAATAGGTGAAAGCAGAGACACAGGATATGAATAAGGATTAATACTATTATTCCCTTTTTATTATAGTTCATTATTATTTCATTTCCTAGAATGACTGTATCTTAAATATTATATATCCTGATATAATTAGTTTTTGGCCCTAAAAGTGTGTAATAGTGCAAAAATTCCTTATTTGCTGACTTTAAAATATTGTCTTGTCTTTAAATACTGAGTTATAGTTTTAAGGTGGAATGAAATATTATAATTCATTTATAATGTTTGGTGAATAACTTTTTATAAAAAATGAAAATGGGTGAAGATAAGAGTCAAAATAAAGATAATTTCAAGTAGAGGTTTCCATATATTTTCATGTATTTTTAATTTTTTTAATCTAGTTTAGCTCATGCTTCAAATTTTATTATTAAAACTCATTTATGATAAAATTTGTCTCGGAAAATATGTGAGGTTAAGTAAGAACTCAGTGTCAATTTTATGCTTTTCACACTTAACTACCATACCATAAACATTTTAATGTGCTATTAAAATGGTTATTAAAAGCTATTTAACTGGTGTACATTATTTTATCAGTTAGATACATAGTAATTTATTTAGCATCTCCTTCTTACTTGAAATTTATCTGTTCTATTTTCCACTGTATAAGTAATGTGTTGAGAATCAGTTTTGTGCATAAATCTTTATTCATAAATACAGCAAAATGATAGAATAGATTTCCCAGAAGTAAAAATTGCTTGTTTAAATTTTGAATATAGGTGAGAACTTTGACTGATACTATCTAACATTTATTCAGAATTTTTGCGCCATTTGACCTTCAGTGTTAAAAGAATCTCAACAACATGGCAGACGAAAGGTAGGGGTTACAGTTGGCTTCCTTTGGGTTCCTAGCCGCAGGTTAAATAGGGAAAGTATGTTAATCAGTCATCGTTCATGTGCCTACATTTTCAAATTATCTGTGTTTTTCCAACTGTAATGCTATTCTAGCTGCCTTCACGGTGGCCCATTTCTCTCTCATCCGACTCCTTAAATTATTAAAGAGGAAAAAGAATTGCCTATTGAAGTAAAACCCATTTATTCATCCTTGTAACCACATGTCCCCTGTACGGTATGTACGTTTTGTGGTCGCTTTCCCCCAGCGTGTCCGTGAGAATCATTCACGTCGTTGCATATGTCAGCGTTTTGATACTTCTGATTGTTGAGCAGCCGTGTATGTATTTACCACTCTTTTTTTCTGTATCGATGACCACAATAGCATTAACGTTATAATAATAACTAGCAATAAGAAATACTTTGAAGTTCATTGTGACAATCATACAGTATCCCCCAAAGGTAATTTTCTATAATTCTTCAATTCTGAAGCTTGGTTTTACTCTTGGCTCTTTATTTGATAGTGAGCAGACATTTTCCTAACTCAAGGAACACAGACATCTCTACTTTTAAATTTTCTTTTGGGTAAGCTGTCAATTAAAAATTGTTAGTAAATGTCTCTTTGCAAGGCCAAAGTTGAGCCGGTTTGCACACAGCCTATTATAAAACATCGGAGTGTCCCAAGTTGGGGGCTACTCAACTACGAGGAAAACTCACACTCTGCAGCAGCTACCTGGGATGCCCCCGCCCCGAGGGGAAGGCGGCACAAATGTGAGTAAGGGGCCTTTGTCTCTGGTCCACCAATATCATGCATTTGGTGGCATCCATGATAACTACTGAGGGCTTACATGGAATTCTGCACGGCTTGCTAGAGACCAACGGTGTGTACCCCTCTCCCCAAATTCACGTATTGAAACCTAATCGCCAATATGAGGGTATTGAGAGGTGGAGTCTTCGGAAGGTGATTAGGCCACCTGGGGAGGCAATTAGGAATGGGATTAGCGTGCTTATAAAAGAGCCCCAGAGAGCAACCTTGTGTCTCCTGCTATATGAGGTTATTAAAAAAATAATAATAATAAAATAAAAAGTCCGTCTGTGAAATAGGAAGCAGGCTCTCACCAAACAGTGAACCTGCTGCTGCCATGATCTTGAACTTCCCAGCCTCCGGGACTGTGAGAAATCAGTTTCTGTTGTTTATAAGCCACCCAGTCTGTGGGGTTCCGTTACAGCGGCAGGAACAGACCAAGACTCCGCTCCATCTTTACTGGCAACGAGGGCGCACGCAATTCTAAAAGTTTCCAATTAGCATAACGACTTGAAACTGGGTACAGGGTAGGCTCGGCAGATAACCCTTATAAAAGACAAACACAGTATGGAGCTTTCACACAGAGTAGCCGTTCCAAATATACATTCAGGTAAAGGCTACTTAATCCCTGAAAAATCTCTCCAGTCACACTTTGCAGTTTGTAATTTCACATTTGTTCCCTCCAGTAGGGCACCTCTGAGCACACGCAGTTTCGCGTTAGAACCTTTCGGCGCTGTTTGTACCTTGCATAATATTTACTGTCCGTCGAAGAGTACATTTTTGCTAGGCATAGCTCTGTGCCCCCATCCCTGCGCATTTCCTGAGGTCCCCTGCTAGTGGCACTAATTTCTGCGGTTCTGCGGGAATGAGACGGGCTTCTGGTTTACGGTCTCGTCAGAAGGAGGAAATTCTGAAAACTTCCGCTCAAGTGTTCCTATTACATTGGCCATTTCTCCAGGGGTCAGAGAGCCAATATGGACATTCTGAAAATTATGAAGTAACGCCCCTCTCACCTTTACATTCAGGAAGTAACCATAGGATGGGCCATTGCCTGCCCCTACTGCAGGATGAACTTGGACTGACTCCACCGGTCACGAGGCACCCCAAGTACATCCTTTGCCTGATGCTGCAGTGGCATTTCTGGTGTCAGGAGCCAGTGTCCATTCAGAGCCAGTGTCTACTAATCTTTGAAAGGCTCAGTATTTCTTTCCCCCCAGTGCACCACCGTTGTACTGAAGTTCCTACGTCCCTTAAGGAACGACTCAGACGAAGATTTATGCTCTCTGGTGCGGCGATACTGCAAACGCTTTCCTCAATTGGGCCAAGCTTCCCTTTTAATTTTTAAGACCATTTTTGAACCGTTGTATGTTTACAGAAAAAAATACAAAAAATGTACAAACAATTACCTGTAGGTCTCCCCCCACCATCCCTCTTGTTAACATATGAACTAGTGTGGGTCAATTATTACCATTAATGGACCAGTACCAACACATTATTATTAACCAAAGTCCATACTTCATTTATATTTCCTTAGTTTTTACTGACGCCCCTGTCTGTTCCAGGATATAATCCAAGGTAACACATTGCATTCGGTTGGTCATACGTCTTTCTAAGTTCTCTCTGCAACTTTGGCTGTTTTAGCTTTCCCATGTAAGGGAGATAATAGAGTATTCGTTCTTCTCTTTCTAAATTATTCCATTTAGCATAATACCCTTAAGGTTTGTCCAAGCTCTCACAAATGCCAGGGTTCCCTTCCTTCTCATGTCTGGTTAACATTCAGCCCTGCAAATACAGAGACACAAACCACTTCTCTGTCCATTCATTCTTTGACAGGCACTTGCTTTCCTCACTTGGCCATTGTAATAGCACTGCAACTAACAAGGCGGGGCAGGTTTCTCATCCGGATACGGACTTCATTTCCTTTAGATGTATAACAGCCTGAGCGGGATGGTTAGCTGATAACAGGAGTTCTATATTTAATTTTTTGAGGAACTGTCATGTTTTCCCTAGTGAACGTATCAATTTACAATCCCACCAAAGTTCACAACGGCTCCTCTTTCTCTACATTCCTGTGCTAATGCTCGTCGTTTGTTATCTTTTTAAAACTAGCCATTTTAACAGGTATAATGAGTTATCTGGCAGTTTTGGTTTGCATTTCCCTGATGAGTAGTGATATCGGACATACTTTCATGCACCTATTGGTCATTCATATATCTCTTTTGAAAATGTCTATTCAGCTTCTCTGTCCATTTTTTTAATTGAATTGTTTGCCTTTTGCTCTTGAGTTGTAAAAGTACCTTACAGACGAGCTCTGTCCAGAAAGTACGAAGCTATTTAATTGGAAAAATAGACATTTATCAAAGGAGATACAAGATACATTGTGCATAGGACAATGACGCCTCAGTCCCCTTCAAAGTAGGCACCTTGGGACCTCACACAGTTCTCCCAGTCTCCATCAGCTGCCCCATCATATTTTCCTGAATCTCACCCATGGTCTGAAATCTCTTCCCTTTCAAAGGTGATTTTAGTTTTGAGAAAATTTGGGCTGTAGGGGGCGCTGAGTCACCTGGGAGATTTGATGTTTCACCAAAAAAACCCCCCCCAAAAACTCTGCATAAGATGCGATGCGTGAGTGGGTGTGTTGTTGTGATGAAGCTGCCAGTCACCAGTTGCCCACAGCTGCGGCCTCTGAATCATCCGAATGGTTTCTGCAGAGGAACGTTCAAGCTTAATGTAAGATCTGATGCAGATTCGTTGCTCCACTTGCTCAGTCATTTTGAATGTGACAGCCACACAGTGCACATGCTCACTCAACAACATCTACCGCCCCCACTGACTAGTCCCGTGAAGTCATCATTGTTCACACATGCGCATTCCAGTCCACTCTCCTTGGCTGCCAGGTTACATTGATGTCATGCAAACTATTCTTGCTATGTTAGCAAGGGCTGGACTTTTTCAGGACAGACCTTGTATTTTGGATAGCAACCCAATACCAGATAAATAGTTTGCAAATCTTTTCCCCATTTTATAAGTTGCTTTTTTATTTGGGGGATCTTTTTTCTCCTGCTGTTCAGAAGCTTTTTAGTTTTACGTGTTCCTACTTCATTATTTTTGCTTTTGTTGCTTTCATTTTTTTTTGTTTTGTTTTGTTTTGGTGTCATCTAAAAAAATCATTACTAAGATCCACAGTAGGGAGCTTTATTTCCTACGTTTTCTTTCAGGAGTCTTTGAGTTTCTAGCATTTTGGTTTTTGCTGGCATGGGATTTCTTTTTTCATTTCTTCAATATTAGCCTATATGTGTTCTTGTACTGAAGGCAGTCTCTTCTAGGCAAAGCGGAGTTGGTCTTTGTGAAGTCCATCCGCCCACTCTACCTTTATTGGAGAATATAATCAGTTTTCGTTGAGAGTCAACATTGATAGGTAAGAAGAACGTAATGCCTCCTTATTAAATGTTTTCTGGCTGTTTTGTAGTTCCCATGCTCATTTTGTTCTGTCTTTATGAATGGATGATTTTCCATAATGGTGTGCTTTGCTTCTTTTTCCTTCTCCTCTGTGTCTCTACTGTAGATTTTTGCTTTGTGGTCACTACGAGGCTTCTATTTTTCCACTGATAACTTCAATTGCATACAGAAACTACCTTTTACCCCCTCCTTTTGTTTTTGATATCACAATTTGTATTAACAAATTCCTGTAACTATAGTTATTGATTTTACTTTTTCCCTTTAATGTTTATACCAGGGTTAATTGCTTAACACACTACCATATTAGAGTGTTAAAATATTCTGAATTTGACTATATATTTTTATTTACCAGTGTGTTGTATATTTTATGTTTTCAGGTTACAAATTAATGAGCTTTCATTTCAGCTTGAACAACTCTTTTTAGGGTTTTTTTAAATAAAGCAAATCTAGTTATGATGAATTCCCTCATTACCCTTTTGTCTGGGGAAGTCTTTATCGCTCCCCAATTACAGAAGAGCAACATTGCTGGAAAGAGTATTCTTTGTTGGCAGTTTTTTGTTTTTTAAAAAAATCTTTTCAGCACTTTGAATATATTATTTCAACTCCCCTGTCCTATAAGTTTCCTGGAGATAAAACCCATGAATATATCACGACCTTGCCAAGATTAAACTCCTAGTATTTCCTCACTATAAAGATAGTCTACGTTCAACCTCTCGCAATTCGAAAAAATGGTTGCTTAAGTGTCCCTGTGAGTTTCTGGCTCCAGCAGCTTTAGTGCCAGTAATCAGACTTCAACCATGATTCTCTGTCCTTGTCTGTATCTTCAAATTCTGGGCTGTCAGTTTGTCCAGTGTCATCGGTTCCCAGATGGGTCTAAGAAAAGCTATTGGGTTTCATTTGTTCAGCATTATGTTCTTATCCTAAGAATTATAGGTAATGATTTCTAAGGTTTTTATATGTCATAGCTGAAACTAGAAGACCTGGGCAGATTTTTAAAAATAAAATAACACACTGGCTTTCATTTTAATCAAGGGGTTTGGGGATGATTAAGTGACTTGGGCCTGGAAGTTGGGTATGATTTCATGAGTATTAGGGCAAGGTATGTGGGGATTTGGTCAACACGCACAGTTATTGATGATGATTTTTCTGTTACATGGATCAAACAGTATTGTGGTATCTTGAATATCTCATTCCTGTGGACAAATGTGATTAATTAGCCAGCACCAGAGATCCCAGGAGACCAAATATTCTGATTAATGGTATGACTCTACTGTTCTTTATGGTAAGTGAACACCTCTTGTTCGGTGACTAAGTACTGTCACCTGTCCTCTGCTGCTGTGCAGTCCAGTCAACCCAAATGAAATCATGGAGCCCATTTCGGTTGCATCTTGCCCCATGGTTATACCTGATCCACAAAAGGAAGACAGCCACAGTGTTTTTCAAGAATGCAGGTGATATCCTCACTAACGTGTGTATCATCTGCTTCACAAAGGAGCATCTTGACATTCTCATGAGATGTAGCTGAGGGTGGATGTGAGTCTTGTAGAAATGAAATACATTCTCACCTTCTTGTCTCCCGAAGTTGTTTGACCCTTTCGTTCATATCTTGCCTGGGAAGATCTACCATGTCAACTTCATTTGGTGCGTGCTGCCTGTAAGTCCAGTTTCAGTCAACCAAGCAAGTAGTTGGTGGAGCTATTTTTAGCGGCATAACCGAAATATAGAACACATTAAACATAGAACTGATAGTAAAGGCACGTCCTGGTGGTTTATTCTAACCTCCTCAGTCTGACATCCTTAGAATCCACTGTCACACTTATTCCCAAGGTTTCTGCAGACATCCTTGCAAAATCTTGGAATCGTTTTGTAAGTTATTTCCTCTTGAGTCATAGTATATACCAGACCCCCTGGATCATGCTAATGCTAGACTTTAGCTATGAGCCTGGTCCCACTTGGGAGGTGACAATGGTGGGCTTAAGGGAAATAAGCATCTTCCTACATACAAGACATACCCCCAGGCCACATTAACAAAGATTTTTCAGCAAAGGAAGGCATTTTTCCTCAGGCATAGATGGATAGCTACTTCCACTGGGAAGGGAGGCTCAGAGTGACTGGGCATACAAGACTCTCACTTTCAGTGGTGCCACAGCAGATGCCATCATTCTAGGTGTCCAAGCCCCTCTGTTTCCCAATCAAGCCTAACTTCCATGTGAGAAACTGAGCAAGGTTATCAATTAAATCGGAAATCTAGTTCTATAAATAGCATGATTATGTTTTATGATTTATGGTCCAGCATCTTGACTCCGAGACTGTAAGTAATAACAGATCATTCTAGTCCAATCACAAAAGCTATCTGGTTCTGAGATCAGAACTTGAGCTAGTAATCTGAGAATATGAGTTCCTAGGAACTTATTTCAGTTGTCATAATGTGACGACCACATGTGACAACTTGATTCCCTGTGATGTCAGTGTAAAACATAGATTACTACTATCTCATTTTCCATAACAAGGTGCTTAAATCAGCCCACAGCTTCTATGATTGAAGGACAGTACCCCAGGACCACTGTTGGCACCAATTCTGTATCAGTCGTGGCCCTGTCGCAAGGCAGAGACCATACTAATAATTTGAACAGGCAGGGATTTACTAAACTATAACTTTCTCAGCCAAGCATTCTCTTAACACCCTAATTAAAATTGCAGCCTCATGCACTGTCTAAATGTCATGATTTAGTTTCCTCCAAAATTCGCACTGCCATTTGTGAAATATATGTTTTAGTTTTACGTGTCCTATGTGCCTTATTACACTACACCATAAACTTCAGAATGTTAGAGATGTTTGTCTGTTTTGTTCATCGTATTCTTCCCATCACCCAGAATGATGCTTAGGATAGGATGGTTCTGGGGAAACATTTCTCAAAGAAATTAAACTCCATTCCAAACGAAGAAAGAATGTCTCCTATCGAAGGATGGATTTGGATTTCCTTCACAGAATGAATACACGATATAGCCTAAATGTTTTAAACACACACACGCATATATATATACATATATGTCTGTGTGTATATATACATACATGTCTGATGAGATTTTTCATGATAGATTATTCTAGAAAAATTATGCTGTCTTTACCAATGGATTTTGGCTTTAAATATCAGAAGTACTTTGTGAGGATGCATAAAATTTTTCTCTACCATTGGAAAAAAGGTAAAGAGGCTTTGAAAAAATCATTTAAAAGTTACATTAATGATAAAATTGAAATGCGATGGTAAATATCTGATGATATAGCAATGAAGTTGTACATTTAATGAATGTTTATTGCTTTTAGCTTCACTAAACAAACTAATATATCTGACATTGGAAATTAATATGTCCTAACATCCCACTTTAGAAAAAGTATTTTATCTGCACATTGGTTATATTTGTCTTTTCCATTTATGTCCTGGCCTTCTTGCCCTGGGCAAAAGGAATGAAAAAACAAAACAAAACAAAACAAAACCTCTAGTAATGTTATTTATTACAAAAAGCAATCAACCATGAAGACTATAATTGAACTCACAAGTGTAGTCATTACATGATTAATTATTTTGGTAAATCGGCCTCCTGCATATATCATAAAAACATTCAAAGGAGCTAGAACAGACTGCTCAAAAAATGGACTTCTCTTCTACATAATCACTGCCCTCCATGGCTTGTCGCAGGATTTCTTAGTTTTCATCATTTTTCCTCCTTGCTAATCCTCTATCTTAACTACATTTTAAGATAAATGCTTTTGCGATTAAGTGAAAGCAATGCAGGCATTGGCTGAGGCAAATTTTTTTTTTCAGATTTCTGTCACCTGTACAAAAGATTAAACTCAACAATTCATTTGTCATCTTACGTGTCTGTCGTTGATTGATATAGTGCCGCACTCATTTCTAAGACTTCGAGAATGCTTCAGTTTAGTAGGTGATATATCAATATCATTTTTTTCTCAAGTTAAAATCAATGCAATGGCATATACAAGACTCTGAGAAAGGCAGTGCAGAGAATATGGCCAGATGTGATGCAAGCTGATGAGTAAGAGATGGCTTCTCTCGTTCTGGATAGTCTCACGTCTGGATGTAAATAGAGATCTGGAACTTGAGCCACTATCCTGTGTCCTCGAGGGGACTCAGCCTGAGAACGGAACTGTCACACTCCAGACGACAGGTTAGAGAGGCAGGAAGAACCTAGATCACGGATAACGTCATTAAACTATTGAGACAGACCAAGTTAAAATGTGTCCTGAACTTGGACTTTTGTGTCCTGTCAGGCTGTTTCTCTTGCTTGAAAATCTGTAGTGCTCCTCCCTTAAACCTATGCTGTTATGAAAGTCCTTTAGGTTTACAATTAAAATCAAAAGGAATGTACCTTCAACTTCTTTCTCACAATATAATTCAGAATAATCTTTATATAATCTCATCCTTCTAAACTACTTTTCATCCAAAATTACCTTGAGGTTTCTAAAACAGCCGCTTTGATCGAAATGACTATTGCATGGTATACATTCTCTTACCTACTCGGTAAAACTGTGTGTAACCCCTGAGAACACTTGCTTGTTCCGGGGCCGAGCATCCCCTGCCAGCCGGGTCTGAACAAGTTCTTCCTCGGACTTTAGAAATGACCCTAAAAAATTGCACTTTGTCGTCCTAATAAATCACAAAGATAGAAGTCCGGAATATTGGTACTCATGGTTTCTTAAGTCAAAAAGATTTAAGAAGCTGTGTAGAGTCACTTTAATTGGAAGACATAAAAGTAGCAGAATTAGCCATGTAATAGGGAAATGATAGAACAGGCGAAAGAGAATGTTACCCATTGCATATTGTGAAATACTGAAATCATGTTACATGTTGACAAAGAAAAGAAAAAGCAGAGAAAACATAGGGGCAGATGGCATGGTAGAACATGAAACAATTTTTTTAATTTTAGGTTTTTTAACTTTATTGAAAAATAATCAACAATATAATTGTGTATATTTAGTGATTTGATATACATATATTACTTTATAGAATGATTAGCAAGACTAAGATAATTAAGATATTCCTCACCTTACATAGTTACATAGGTAATTATAGGTAATTTTTTTGTGTTCGGTAAGAATGCTTGCCACAACTTTCAAGTATACAAGGCTGTTATTAACTACAGTCACCATGTTCTACATTAGAGACTCAGAACTTACTCTTCTTAGAACTTAAAATCTGGGTCCTTTGACATACAAAACCCTTTTGCCATCCCATCCTTTATTCACTGGTAACTAGTATTCTATTATCTGTTTCTATGAAATCCGCTTTTAATGTTCTTTTTTTTTTAAGATTTCACATATAAGTGATACCATACAGTATTTGAGTGTTTGCCTTTCTCTGTCTGTCTTGTGAATCTGTCTGGCATATTGCCCTACAGTTTCATCCATGTTTTTGCAAATGGCAGCATTTCCTTCTTTGTTATGGCTGGTATATTTAGTTAGATCACATAGAATTTTTTTAATGTGTGTCTGATTGTCCATGATTTTGTCATTTAGAATTAGTTTATATTTGATTCTGATTATTTTCAGCTAGGGATTGCTAAGAAACAAATGGGAACATTTCTAGTCCTAACCTGTTTTTCTTATTTCTGTTGAATTTTCATGTTTGCTTACACTCATTTTTCATCCTGAAGATTTCTCTGTGATCACACTTGGCAGGAATGCCCACTGAGCAATGATCAGTATCACACTGCTCATTTTTGAACAGAAAAGAAAATAGTGTGCATGTTACAGTTTATTAATTAAATATACAAATAGTCTGGTTCCAAGTTTTATGATCTGGAATTTGCCCCAGAAATTAATTAAATCCCTTTTTAGCATAACTAACCACATGATTTGTGAAAGTTGATGAAGATTATTTCTAATTTACTATATTGTCAATGAGAAGAATATATGATGAAGTTAAAATGTAAATGACAAAAGAATATCTGTAATTATCCTGAGAACATTATTTTGGTCTCACCATATTTACTTTTACGGCTTTTGTAAATAATTTTCTTCAGAAATTGAAGGCAGATGTTTTTAACAAATTGCTAACTACAGCCTATTCAAAGATGAGAATGATTCACTTATCTCGAAGCTTTTTATGCAGCAAACTAACCTTCCTAAAAAGATGGCCAATAAAACTGAAATAAGTGAAGTAAATTGTTTCCGAACAGCCACAGCAGTGATACATCGGGATATAAAAATGATATACACTTATGGGAAATGTGAACATATTTAGCATATTATAAAAGATATAAATGCATCATTATCATTTAAAAGTTATAAAAGACCATATTTAATTATTCTTTCATGAACATTCCCTTTAGCAATATGTATAAATTGTGTAGGATTAATTCCAATAAAGTCTGGTAAAGTGGACTTGTAGCTGACGCTCAGCGGGCGCGTGCAGGTGTGGAACGTTTCCGTGGGATGGTTCCGTGTGCAAGGCTTTTGGCAGCCGTAGAATCAGGTGTGCATACGTGTGTTTATATTCTCAGAATGTAAGTTTGGATATTATTTGGTGCAAAAATAAAATAAATAATTTGAATAATATGTAATTGATTTTTCCTTCCATCTGTGGATTGTTGTTTACATTTATTTAAATGTATGTACTTTTCAGAAGAGCAGAAATTAAAAATTTTTTATGATGTCCAACCTATTAGATTTTTCAAAACATAATAATGATTTTTTTGGTCATATCTAGGCATCTTTATCTAAACCAAACTTTTTTTTCTGTATTTTTCATCTAAAGATTGAAATATTTTTAATAGTATATTTAGGTCTGTGATCCATTTTGAATTAATTTGACTAGGCTTTCCCTATTAAGTTATTTTTTGAATTTTGTTGAAAAATCAATTGACTATTTTAAATATGCATATATATATGTGCCTTTGTAGTCTTTTTTTTATCTATGTGTCTACACTTTCATAAATACCACATTATTCTGATTGTTCTATTTACAGTAAACGATAAAAAGATCAACTGTGTGTTTTCTAACTTGGTGCTATTTGAATAAAATCATTACTGTTATTTTAGTGCCAATATTTTACATAGAAACTTTAGGATTCATCTGTTGATATCTACTAAAACCTCACACAGATTTTAACAAAATGCTTGTTGGGATTTTCATTGCATCTGTGTTGAATCTATAGTTGAGTTGGAGGAAATGTGACATTCTACAAACACTGATTCTGCAAATTTATTAAATTAGAATGTATTTCCAAATGTTTAGGTTTACTTTGACTTCCTGTCATCCATGTTATTTATTTATTTATTCATTTTGCACACAGGTCTTGTTAGAAGCGAACATTTCTGTTCAATTTTTTGGAAGTTTTTTTAGGTTCTCTACTGATTTTTACTGAGTATTATTAGTCCAAAATAGTGACTCACTATTTGTATATATTGTGAAATGATCACCACAATAAGTTTAGTTAACATCCATATCCTCACATAATTACCACATGTTTTTCTATCATGAGAACTTTTAAGATCGTCTCTCTTAGCAACTCTCAAATAAACAACTCAGTATTAACTGTAGTGACCACGCTGTGCACTTCTTTCCCATGACTTACTTTATAGCTGGCAGTTTGTGTCTTCGACCAACTTCCTCTGTTTCGTCCACCCTCCTCCCCTGACCTCTCTCAGCCACCAATTATACTCTGTATCTAGGAATTCGTTTTTTTGTTTGTACTTTTTTTTAGATTCCACATATAAGTGAGATCATCTGGTACTTGTCTTTCTCTGTCTGACTTATTTTACTTAGTCGGTGTAATATTCTCCAAGTCCATCAGCGTTGTCGCAAATATCAGGATTTCCTTCTTTCTCACGTCTGAATAATATTCTGCTGTATATAAAATCCTTCCTAGCCCTTTATTAAATATTGACAGGCACCTAAGTTGTTTTCATTACTTGGCAGTTGTGACTATTGCTGTAATTAAAAAGGGAGTTCATTTATCTTTTTGAGCGAACGCTTTTGTTTCCTTTGGATAAATATCTAGAAGTAGAAAGGTTGGTTCATAAGGTAGTCCTATTTTTAATTTTTTGAGGAAACTTCATTCTGTTTTCCTTAGAGGTTATACCAATATACATGCACACTCACAGTGCACAAGGATTCTCTTTTCTCCCCAGTCTTGCCAATTCCTGTTATTTTTTGTCTTTTTGAGCACAGCCATTCTAACAGGTGTGAGGTGATCGCTCATTGTGGTTTTGCCTTGCATTTCCCTGGAGATTAGCGATGCCAAACACCTTTTTATTTATTTACTTGCTCGCTGCATGTCTTTTCTGCCCATTTTTTTAAATCAGATGTTGTTTTGCTGTTTAGTTTCATGAGTTTTTTAATGTATTTTGGATCTTAGTCCCTTATAAAATATATGGTTTACCAGTATTTTCCCCCATTTGGTAGGTGGCCTTTTGACTTTGTCGATGGTTTCTTTTTCTGTGCAGAAACTTTTGAGTTTGATGTAAGCCCACGGGTTATTTTTCCTTGTGTTGCCTTTGCTTTTGGTGTAAAATACAAAAAAGTGTCACCAAGACTGATGTCAAGGAGCTTCAGTGCCTGTGTTTTCCCTCAGAGTTTTATGTTCCTGGTCTCGTGTTCCAGTCTTTAATCCATTTTGAGTTAATTTTTATGTGTTATGTGCCCGAAAATGATTCTAACATTATCTGAAATAAATGGCTTTTTGTTCTACTTTCTAAAGAAGAAAATCACCTTCCTTCCAGAAATTCACATTCAGATTAGAAATAGGGTTGCTTTCTATGCAACACAGAAGTCAACCTTTCTGAGCTTTGTAAGCTTATAATTACTTTTTTATTTGTTGTATGTTTATCTCTTTAAGCCTTTACTAAATTATGTTGTGAAGAATAGCATTTTATTTCAGATAAAAAATATTGACTATTATTGAGTTCTGTAGGCTTTCTTCATTCAAACACTGTCAAATGACTGAACCGTCTACAGGATTTTTTCCCCTCATTTCATAATTTGATGAAAGTTGTAAGATCTTAATTTTCTAGCCTCATTGTATTTTTCAGTTTTAATGTTTTATTATCTATGATTTGGTCCCTTAAATAGCTTATTCATGGAAGTTTATTTCTCTTTAAAAAGGTACTTCATTGTCATTTTTTAAAAATTAAAACACTGATGTAGGCTTGTTCACGCACGGCGCACCTATTTTAATTATGCAGCCCCGACAAGTGCGGACCCTGAATCAATCCGTGCCCGTCTTAACTCCTTACAAACGCAAGAGCTAGATTGCCCTACACTGAGGGACACACAGGGTAACGCTTCTTTGGCGCTTAATCACCTCTCCAATGTTTTCTTCTTTAATGATAATGTACAAAATCACTCCCACAATGTTCTCTGTGATAGCACACATACAAATTGTCTTAACATGACAAAGAATGTAAGTTCTTTGGTCTGGGACTTTTATCTAATTTACAATGGTTAGGCGATCCTCCCTCTGTTTTCTCATCTATCAGGACCCGTAATTCCCTCTCTACCGTGTTCTTTATGCCCATCAGAGCCTATGAAGGCAACATACAGTAGTTTTTCTTTTTTTGTACTGACACATTTTTTACTAAATCTTTGTCATTGTGCTACAATTTGTTTCCATTCCTATTCTATTTCTTGCTAGGCACATGGCCTAATAATAAAATGGGTTCTTCTTATCTTCTACTTTCCTAGAATTAAGTTGCATATCAGAGATTTCCTTCTTCATCAACTATGTCACGTTTCATTGGCTTAGAGAATTGTTCACAATCACATGATCAGAAATATTATTTTTAGAAACCCTCAGCCATTATGAGTTGTATTAAATTATAAAGTTTGTACATATGGTATAAACTTTTTTTTAAACTCTGAAATTCTTTCTTGAAATCTAGGTTAAGTGTCTTCCTACAAAATATGTGATTTCATTCTGAGGTTTGTGAATATGTGATTTCTTTACTAAGACATCAGCTTATTAAACTGGTAGAGTATGATAGGCATTTTAATAAATAGTGATGATAGCTGGATAGCTATATGCAAGAAGATACAACAGAATTCATACCTCACACTGTAAGCCAAGATAAATTGCAAACGTATCATATGCTAAATGCACTAGCAGGGAACAGGTAAATTCTTTCATAACTGTAATGTAGGAATGCCTTTGTAGCTGCAATTTGAAAACCAAATTAATTTTAAAAACCCAGTAATTCAGCTGCAAAGGACATTATAAACACAGTAGAAAACAAATGATAAAAATGAAAAAATATTCACAGGTCAAAAAACAAGTTACAGATTAAAAATATAATATATTTTAAAAGGTGGTAAATATATATTTGTATTCATAGTTTTCTTCAAATTCATATACATATTTAGAAATAAAGACACTGGAAGGCTAAGCCTCGAACTAATGAAACTGTCATCTATGAAAGGCAGGGGTGGGGGAGAGACACGGAGATAAAGCGAATGGCATGTTACATCTCAGTGTACTCTCTGTAGTTATAATTTTAAAGTCTAAATGCTTTAATTTTGAAATCTGTGCTTTATATTTTCAACAAGATGAAATTAAATCAGAAGAAAAGCACAAACAGATGAAGCAAAGAAATGGAAACAAATGAACTTAAAGTAATAAAATCAAATAGAGAAAAAAAAACATTTCAAATGGTCTAGAATACAGTACTTTATACATCTTTAGTGGGATGTACTCCAATGACAAAAAGTGCTGCAAAGAAACCTTAACTTTCATAAGTTGTTATTGCAAGTTGTATCATTAATATTCATAAATTTGAATTATATTAAAATAAGTAATTGTGATAATTTTAGAAATACTTTTTGTGGTTCATGAAAGTTCTAAAATAACTGAATAGCGAGGGCATAGCGAGCACAATGAACACTCTAGAGAGTTGTTTCTAAATACCTTTTTCCTACTAAAAGCAATAATGGGTTTTAGTGGAATAGCTTCTGGGTATGTATGTATGTGTGTATATAACTTTATATGTATATAAAAATACATAATATATACTTATAAAATGTGAAATTATGCAAAATATATACACATTTAATTATTAAAATTGTAATTAAAAAGATATATTTGGGACAACTTTGAACATGGAGCTTTGAATGTTTGATGAATTTGTGATACGAGGGTTAATTTTTAGCTGTTGAAATGACATTGGTTCAGGAGGTAAGCAAGCTGATTGACAGTGACACCGATATCTTCCTCTAGTTGTCTGAATCAAAAGCAACCTGGGGTCAGGGGCTCCCCACTTCTTTCAGATTGTATGCACTGATAACTCACCCATTACAATGGGATATTTGACAAATGCACAGTCTGTTCTCATTATGTGTGCAGTGTTCTATAAAGTGACAGCAAACGCTGAACTGGTGAACACTGAAACATGGTTCCTAGGGGAAACACAGAGTTAGGTTCCTATGAGCCCTGGATTAGTTTCATCCGAACAATGTCTAAACTTGTTCGTGTGTATTTCTGCTTAATGGCACTAGTTAGACAAAAAGCGAAAGGACACTTGTTGATAGCATGATAGCTGAAGCCAAACACAGAGCATTGCCCTGTTGAGGAAGCAAATTGAAATGCAAAATCCACAAATAATGAGCATGGACTATATATTATTTTTTGATAATATTACCATATCATGATTACTGTGAACATCAGCATTGTCTGGTTAACATTAATAAATTTAATGTTAATAACTAATACTTTTATTAATTTAATTAACACAACTTTTCTATAAGTGCAAATGATAGAAATATTGTGAACAAAACAACTAATGGGTTAATTGGCACATGGCCCTCTGCACTGAGCCATTAAAATATGTACATATACATTTCAAAAACTGTTCACCCACTGAAATATAAACTAAAGAAATTCCAATGAATTAGTACTATACTAGCTTTAATCTCTGAATATGGGGCATTTAAGTTAAAAATCAGTATTTGACAGGTAATATTTTAAAAATCAAAAAATATTAGAAATTTAAAAACCCATCATGGCTTCTGGATTCAACTTAGAATATAGAAAGCTGGGAACTGCATCACTTCAACTGTAACTATAAGAAAGTCAGATAACCCACAAATTCCTAACTGATGGAATCAAGGAGCTAAGGCTCCAACTAGCCTAAAATATAAGGACAGAGAGACACCTCCAAGTAGAGAGGAGGTAGGAGCACAAGCACATGAAGAAGAAAGGTAAATTTTTAAAAATTATTATAATTTACTAAATTGATAAAGACCAAAGTTGCCAGCCCCACCCACAAAAATTAACATAGGCCTGAGACTGCTATCTTTAAAAGGCAAGCTTGTCAGATTGGGCTTTGGCTGGAGTCTGGGAATTGGATTTTTGGGAGGCAGCCGGCACCTCTGAAGTGCAACCAGTGTGGTTCCCATGAAACCCCTGCTTTTCCCCTGGGAGCCCGGGATTTCGTTAAAAGCTCGGCAGAGGGTGCCTATGTAACCACCCCCAATAAAAATCTGGGGCTACAAATCTCTCATTAGCTTCCCTGGTGAATAACATTTCCTATGAGTTGCTACTTATTGTTGCTGGAGGAATTAAGCATCTTTTAAAATATATATTCCTCTGGGAAAGACTTTCTGAGCAAATGCAGAAATGCATTAATAAAAAATAACCTTGGTATACTAGATGACATCAAAGCAAAAACCTTTTATTAAGTAAGACATGAATAATTTTTTAAAAGCTATCAAGGAGATCTATATGTGACCAACACACTGCAACGAAAGAATCATAGCAGTATATGTAAAAGTTTCTTTAAAACGCGAAAATACTGTCAATGTTACAGCGGACAATTAACAGAATGGGATCATGCATAAAAAATAAACCAGTTAAGAAATAATCACCCACAGTTTTGACCATACTAAACTCAAATTTAAAAACCAAGAGAGACTGTTTTATCCCTACCAAACCGGGAAAAGTCTAACGAGAGCTGTGGATAACGTGGAACTGTGCTGTTTAAAATCTAATAAGACTTTTTGTAAGCACAATTACACACACACTTTTTTTCAGTGGCTCCATCTCTAGGCATCTTAGAATAACTCATGTGCATGTACAGGGTCTGGCAAAAGTAAGGCATGCTTGAGCATGGTGGGTAGGGTGATAATATGGGCGTAACAATTTATAGTTTTCATTTGAACATTTCACCTGAAATGTCTTGTGGTGTGCTTGAGTGTGATATTGTTATGTTGCAGAATTACATGCTTATGATTTTGTAATAAATTTTGTAATAAAAGGGGGCATTGTTTATGCCAGACCCTGTTTCTATAGTCCCAGATATGCGTGGTCCTCTTAGCTTGTAAGAGCAAGAAATGAGATGCGATACCAATGACCGTAAATAGTGGTTCAGGCCTACAGTGGAATGTGAAGCACATCGGTCTCATTAGAATAATTCTTAAATTGCTTTTCCTGAAAATAATTGAAATAAATGCATACCCTTTGCAAAATTAAGTTTATAACAGTTTTTTAAGCACTACTTGCACTCTCACCACCTGGAAATAGGCACCGCTATTATTTCCTCCAGTTTAATTTCTGTATGTGAGGGCATAGCCTCTGCAGTTAGCCAGCACAAGCTCCTATGTTTCCATGCTACTTTATTTGGGCTTAGTTATTTAACTTCTTCAAGGCCCATTACCTAACCTGTAAAGAGGGTAATATTTTTAAGTGTTTCATAGGTATTTTTGTGATAGGTAATGAGATAAATAGATGGCGCATCTCATCCTCTACATTACGTCACTCTGTCTCTACCTCTTCCTCTCCCCTGTGTTTCTCTCCCTCTCTCCCTCTCTCTCTCTCTCTCATACACGCGCACACGCGCACACACGCACACACACACACACACACACACACACACAGAGTGTGTATGCCTTACCTTTTGCAACGCTCTTTGTTCTCATCCACGACCACATCTGACATGGGCACTGGGGAAGATACCCTTTTTGGGAACTGCACACCTCTTCTGGAGAAGGTTCAAAGGACTTTGGCCTCTACAAGGAATTTAAGGGTGTTTTTCTGGCAATGAAAGAACTTACAAATATTCTGGTATATTTCTTCCAATCAATTTCACGCATAAGTAACCATAGCTGAAGCCCTCATCCAGGGGTAGTAGTTAAGCCTGAAGAATCTCACTTTCTACTTTGTGAATTTTGCGTTCCTCCCATCTCCTAGGCGTTAAAGTGGCGCCGACTATTCTGAATGCCCTCGAAAGACTAGGATCAAGTAGCAAGCAGCCCCACACCTTCGCCTGGCCTTGGTGCGCTCCCTGCAACAGGACACTTAGGAAAGTCACTGGAAGGGGTTCGGTCACAGGTCCCCTCGGGCGATTGCTGCCTTTTTAACAGGCAGAGCTGATAAACACACCGGATTGGAATGCAGTGGGATGTATCTTTTTCCTCCCAGCTTTATTCCAAATGAATGAATTCTCAGCGAAATGTGACTGCAAGCCACTGGTAGGCGGATTCTCACGCCTTACATATTTCATCTCTGCTTACTTCGCTCTTGGCTCTAATTTCAGTTTATTAACCGAAGTGGCAAAGAAAACCGAACACATGTTATACCTTTGCTTTTTTCTATAACAGTACGAGAGGTTGTAAGATTGCGACCTAGGTGGACAGGTTATCTGCCTTCTACTATACAGCAAGCAGCAATTTGGACAAATACTTTGCCGTCGCTTAATTATCAACTCTCTAGCTTACACTGTCAGGATGCTTAGTATTTGCCTTATCCTCTCCATTCAGTCAGTCCCATGGTGGTTATTGTTATTCTGTTAATTGCAATAGAATCTTCAAGTTACCAACCTTTATATCAGCTGTCATTACATTTACCTCTATGTTATATCACAAACATAAAAATAATAGTTACTTGAGAGAAACATGAAAAAATTGCTTTCTTTATGTACAAGGATGCCAGACCTAGGCAGACTGGAGTTAATGGGGATGCTATAGCGTCTGTACAGTCATGAGGAATCCCGCCTCTTTCATCTGTTCAGCGACCTTTGTGTTTCCAAACTCAAGAGTTGACTCTTTAATTTTTTTGAGACAGCCGTCCTATCTCTAGCTATCAAATCCATATCCTAAGAAGCAAGAAGAAGGGAGAAGTAAGCATAAAACAAAAAGTAGCCAGCCAAGCCAGGCCCTTTTTAGGAGTTTTCTGGGAAGCAGAATCCAGTAGTTTCTATTTGGAAGTACAACTTTATTCTCTAGGACAAATTCAATGTTTACTTGCTTTTCTAAAAGCAAAAAAAAAAAGGGGGGGGATACATGAGAGATAGGTAGCTGGGGTTCTCTGTAGTCTAATCCTACATTATCTGTTTTTATATGGGATTGGTGTACTATATGGGCTACCATTAGAAATAAGGGTGAGCTGTTTACTCTCGTAAAACTTTTTGCAGTTGTGTTGAAGTGTATTTTTGCAAATTCAATAAACGGTATATGTTTTAATACCTTAATTTCCTGATAAGCCTCTTTTAGTATTCTGCTACATGGCGGTCACCTTCCATTTTTTTCTGGCAAGTAACACAGACCTGGTTTTAAAGAAAATGTCCTAGCAGGGGTGTCCAACACACAGCCCAGGACAGCTACGAAGGCTACCCAACACAAAATCATAAATTTACTTTAAACCTTTTTTGGTTCATCAGTTTTTGCTAGTGTTTTTGTATTTAGTGTGTGGCCCAAGACAGCCCTTCTTCTTCCAGTGTGGCTCAGAGACGCCAAAAGGTTGGACACCCCTGCCAGTTAAATGTCAGATTGGATTTTGGTTTTTATATGGCCACTACTGTTATTTTTAATGCAATTTTCTGAGACAATGAAACAACTCAACAAGAGTAGGCTTTTTAGATGAAACCAATTTTATACGTTAAAAATTAACATTTTAAAAGATAACGTTGCCTCTCACTGCTAGCATAGTGCTCACTTAGTGCTCATTTTTTGCCCTATATCAAGGTTTCTCTGGCTAGATACACTGGGGAAACATGATAGATAGCATATTTTACCACGAGAAGCAAATACAAAGCAATACTAAAGTGAAAAGAAGAGGTAGATTTGTTAAATTGAATCAATTGTGGTCAAATACACATACATCGCATTTCTTTGTTGTGTTTCAAACATTGGAAGTCAATGTAATAATAGACAATTTCCAACTCCCCAAATTTCAGATGGAGAAAAAATTCTGTAAGTAATTTATCATCACAAAACACAATCGATCAATTCTTTTTCACAAGGTCAGTTGGGACTGACGAGGGTTTGGATTGTGATCGTTACTTATATGTCTCCTGCCACAGTCCATTTGTTTGTTCATGTGTGTGGTGTAGCAAGGATGTATACGTACCTCAAAGGAACAAGAAAGACCTTTCCTAAGAACGGTATGCCCAGGTTCATATGGAGTATTCACATCCTAAGTTAAGGCAACCTAAGGGTTCAATGAGGGGTAAGTAGGTAAAGAAAATGTGGTACACACATGCTGCATAGAACATTGTCCAGCTTTAAAAAGAAAGGAAATTTTGATACATGCTACAACATGGGTCAACCTTGCAGACCTTATGCTGTGTGAAATAAGCCAGTCACACACACACACACACACACCCCGTATGATTGCACTTACATGGGATACTTAGAGTATTCACAGAGACAAAGGGTGGCTGGAACTGAACGGAAAAAAAGGGGCAGAGTTTGCATGACAGAGACGATAGAACAGCGATTTCCAACCAGTGCACCACAAGAATTTTTAAAACATGCAATACCTGATTGTTCAGTCACGGGCACTGACTTCTTTTCCCTTAGATTGTCAAAATAAGTAAGTAAGTATGTAAGTAAGTAAGTAAGTAAGTAAGTAAGTAAGTAAGACAACAGCCCAACACAATAATAGCTGTCTGGTGTGAATGAGTTGAAATTATTCCTATTTTTCAGTCAGATCAGCCAAAAACACTTTTTAGTGCATCACAGAACTTTAGTAATTATTTTGTGTGCACCATGAGATGAAAAAGGTTGGAAGTCGCGGTGATAGAGGGTCTCCTCTACCTGTCAGTTAATTAAGAAGCCCAACTTCACATTGCAGACAAAAGACGGCACATGTCTAATCCCATATAGTTAGACCTGCATCTGATTTCATGTCATGTGTTTGCGTGTGTGACATTCTGTGGTTTAATACCTGTATTTAATATAGACTATGAGGTACGCGTTTATGCTTTCAAACTTGGACACATGGCTAGGGAGTAGGCTTTTCATTTTCCTTTCCTTGTTCATCATCACTGCTTCCTTCGCTCTATCTGCAGCCATGAAGATTGTTGCGATGTTAAAACAGTGGAACGTTGTTTAAATATTAGTTAACATCAGTGGAGATGGGAACATAGTAAAATATTAACTTCAGGAGATGTGGTTTATGTCTTATTACCTCAATTTCAGGAAATGACATACACCACAAGGTATTTAAATTCCAGCATTTCAGATCTTTTTAACAACATATCATATGTAAAATAGAAAATGAAAAAGGGAACTGTAAGAACATTTTATAAATTTAATATATGAATATTTTACCATGCTTTCAACATAAAAAATAAACTTTTTATAAACATTTCCTTTACATATAAGAGACTATACTGATCATACAAGTATGAAATATCACTTAAATTAGAATATTTACTAATGTAATTTATAACATCAAAAACGTGGGTTCTAAAGGATATTTTCATTGATGCGCGTTATTTATGTATTTAGTGGTTTTGGCCAGAGTTCTAGTTTAGTATTCTAATAGTTGCTAAACATACACTTAAATGGTCTTATTGGGGGAGGGTAGAGGGGAGGTCCCTGTAGATTGCCAAGGAAACGTCAGGAAGGTGAAATAGGGCAGCGCCATGCGTGGGTTTTGGGTTTACCGGGTGAATAGCACTTCCCTTGCATAAGCATCTGATCGCAGGCTTTCAAGAACAGTTGGGATTTCAGTTCGATGGCCGCATGACATCCTGAGAGGAGCACCCCGGACCGCCCGGTAATGGGTTGGCTCCTTTGAGCAGGCGGAGGGACTCATCGCTCCATTTTACAAGGGCAGGTGTCTGTACAAGATCTTGGAATCGCTTGCCTCACTGACTGGGGAAAAACGAGAGAGTGGCCTTTGGCGACACTTTTACTTGGAAAATTGCAATACTTCTACACAGGCTAAGTCTTAACACATTTGACATTTATTTGCCTGTTGAAAGCAATGTCGTAAGATTAAAGATCCTTTACTTTTTTCCTTACAAGAACATAAAAATTATGGAAGGGGATCTTAACAGGAAATTGAAAGAGGTAACACTTTTTTTTTCCTTTTTAGTATGACAGAATAGCTCCCCCTTTTTGTTTTGTTCCTCCGAGCAGGCATTTCGGCCCAAAGTGCGGTTTTCAGCGTCTGCTTCTGCCACCCCTTCTATCAGACCGGCTTCCTCCCCGGCCACTGCCCCTCGGGGCTCCACGGCTGGAACTGCTGCAGGAGTCACGGGGAAGAGGGTGCCCCCTTTCCTCACGAGAGGGAAGCCCTCTTTCCTGCCTGCCACCCCGAACACGACCCCTTGAGTAGAGAACACCTGGGCTGCCTGAGTGACCGTCTGGACTCCCACCAGAGTCGCCAGGTGAGCCGCTGCAACCGCCACAGCGCTGCTTCCACGGTGAGATGGTGGACCCCCACCCCCGCCCCCCGTAGCTGGAGCACCGTGTGAGTTCCCATAACTGCCATAGGAATCCCCGTAGGCACCGCCTCCTGGAGGATCTGAATAGTCAACGATCGCAGCCCCCTCTCTCTGGGGCCTCCCGATGGATAGTCATCGCGTGACCTGGAATGACCAATCACAGTAAGTGGACTCTGTTGGCGGTGGGGGCGCAGAATCCCCGGTATCACGAGGATGAGGGTAATCCCTTTAGTAGACCAGCCATCACCTCTGGGGGTCGAATAAACATCCCTCCGAGAAGGCAGGGGTCCCTGAGGCGGGCCTCCTGAGCTGTCTCTTCCATGTGTTGGAGGAGCTCTTCCTCCCATTCCACGGCTAATGCCAGCTCTGTGGGTGCTTTAGGAGGAAGGGCTCCACTTGTGTGTTTTTTTAAATTTATTTTTAAAGATTTTACTTATTTTTAGAAGAGGGGAAGGGAGAGAGAAAGAGGGGGATAGAAACATCAAGGTGTGGCTGCCTCTCATGTGCCCCCTACTGGACACCTGGGCCACAACCCTGGCCTGTGCCCTGACTGGGAATCCAACCAGCGACCCTTTCATTTGCAGGTTGGCACTCAACCCACTGAACCACACCGGCCAGGGCTTAGGACCCCACTTCTTGGTAGTGGTCCTCTTTTTACTGGAAGTGGTCCCTTGGACGAACTCATGTTAAAATTTATGGAATAGCCACCATCATCCACGTGCCCTCCACACAAGAGAGGTCCCCTGGTTCCTCCACTTCTGCCTCTAAGGCCTCTTGGAGGGCCTCTGCTTCATGGAGGGTGGAGGGTGGAGGGTGAAGGGTGAAGGGTGGAGGGCCTCTGCTTCATGGAGGGTGGAGGGTGGAGGGTGAAGGGTGGAGGGCGGAGGTGGGCCACATCCACCACCACTTTCAAATGGTGGGGTAGTTGCTTGTTCTACTTTGATGGCTCTTCCATCTGAGGGCTTCCCATTCACGTCTGGGGCTGCACCTTCGCATCTGTTGGGTTTTCAAAGGTGGCACAAGCACACCTTTTCGATTTGTTGGTTTCACAATCCATCACCAAGAGTACTTCCACTCGTCATTCACGTTTGGCAAATACCACTCCAAGGGCTTTCTGATTTGTTTCTGTCTTGGGGTTGACAATGAAGAGTTTTCCTGGGTGATGGGCTTCAACCATTTTTACCCGGTGGTGACAGTCGAAGGGGTGATGACAGTTTCATGCTCCTAGGAGCTCACTGCTAGCAGCTTCCTGGGACAGAGGGCCGCAGGCTCGAAGTGGGGAGAGAGTGCCCGCTCAACCGACAAAGGTAATCTTTATAACTTAAACATTTCAATAACAAAATTATTATGGATTTACTAATATGATCTGAATATTTATATTTAACGGCATCAATATGGGAATATATTCAGGATTTTACCTGAACTTTATTGCAAAATAGGCCTTTTTCTTAAGTTTTCAGATATCTATTTTTATCTTAAAAGGATCTTTTACCGTGACAAGATTGCAGCAAATTGAATTATAGAGTTTAAGAAAAAGATCTAAATTGCCTGGTATATGTACATTTTGAAGATGTTCAAGAAACATGATTATTCATTTGCAATTCAGTTTCCAAAGCTGAATACAACATACACATTATTTGTCACAATTTCTTCTTTAGAATTCTGTAAACTGACAGCCCACACATTATGTTCAGAGTCTTCAAAAATATACCTAATGGCACCAGGACAAGCTAGAATATTGGAGGATTATAAACACTGCATTTTTCTCTCTGAACTCTGTTTTCATAATCTGCATTGTTACATCGATAAATACTGCATATTTGCAATGTGTCCGGCATTGGGCA
Organism: Mormoops blainvillei; assembly: GCA_004026545.1. Classification (NCBI taxonomy): domain Eukaryota; kingdom Metazoa; phylum Chordata; class Mammalia; order Chiroptera; family Mormoopidae; genus Mormoops; species Mormoops blainvillei. Next base: position 139,368 of record PVJD01002370.1, on the reverse strand, counting down.
GCAGAAAGTTATGCATAAGATACTTTAACTGAATAGAGAACTTGGTTTGGTTTGGCTTTTGTTACTTATATCACAAGGTTCATGTTACAAATTAGCAGACAAATAGAGAATATAAAGAGAAATTATTGCATACCATTTGCAATGCAAAATCTCGGAGCCTTTGTTTCTCAACATGATGGATACTCTGACTTTTTTTTTTCTTTTAATCCAAAGAAGAATGTCATTCCATTTTTGATGTCCTATCCTGGAGAAGGACAGCACCCAAGGGGCTGAGGATTAAGGGTGGGGGGTTGGCACCAATGTAGAGATACTGCAATACTCTGGGTATAAAGTGTTAAGATCTCAGACTATGGTGGCGACGGCTGTAATACTAGGGAGGGGTAGATATAGGAAGTTTTGAGGAAAAATGTTTTATTAATTTTTCTTGTCTAATTGCTCTGGCTAGGACTTCCAGTACTATACTGAACAGAAGTGGTAAGACTGGGCATTCTTGCCTCATTTCAGATCTTAGAGAAAATTATTAATATTCAGATATTAGAGAAAATGATTGCAGTTTTTCATCATAAAGTATGATATTGTAGGGGGGGAGTTTATGTATAATCTTCATTGTGTTGAGGTCATTTTTTTTCTATACCTAATTTGTTAGGAGGTTTTGGGGTTTTTTTAATGCAAGGGTGTTCGATTTTATCAAATCATTTTTCTACATCTATTAAGATGATCATGTGATATTTACCCTTTATTCTGTTAGGTGGTATATTACATTTATCGATTTGCTTGTGTTGAACTATCCTGACATCCCAGGGATAAATACCACTCGGTCATGATGCATGACGTTTTTCAGGTACTGTTGAATTAGGTCTGCTAATATTTTGTTGAGGATTTTTGCATCCGTGTTCATGAGGACATCGACCTGTAGTTTTCTTGTGGCGTCTTTGTCAGAGTAATACCGGCTTCATAAAACAGGTTTGAAAGTGTTTCTTCCTTTTAAGGTTTATAGAATAGTTTAAGGGTTGGTATTAATTCTTTAAATGTTTGGTAGAATTTGTCTATGAAACCATGTGATCATGGGATTTTATTTTGTGGGAGGGGGAGGCTTTTGTTATTGGGATGCTCGGATGTTCTATATATTTCTTTTTGGTTCAGTCTTGGTAGGTTGTGTGTTCTAGGAATTGATCCGTTTTTTTCTATGTTGTCTAATTTTTTGGTATATAATTGTCCATAACAGTGTCTTATGATATTTTTTATTTCTGTGGCATCAGTTGTATTGGCTCCTATTTTATTTTTGACTTTATTATTGGCCAAAAAATTCATTTTTTTCCCTGTAAAATGGCTCTAGTGGTGTCTGATTGACTTTAACTTCATTCAAACAATTTTGTTAGTAATGTGACAGCTGTCATATCAGCATGCATTAAATAAAAACTTGCCAAAATTGGTGACTTTTTGTGCAGCCATTTTAATATTGAGGATGGAAGAAAATATGCAACATTTTTGGCATATTACGCTTCATTATTTCAAGAAAGGTAAAAACACAACTGAAGTGCAAAAAAATAAAATAAAATTTGTGCAGTACATGGAGAAGGTACTGTGATTGATCCAATGTTCAGTTAAATGTGATTTGCCAAAATTTGTGCTGGAGGTTTCTCATTGGATGATGCTCCTGGGTCAGGTAGACCAGTTGAAGTTGTTAGTAATGAAATTGAGACATTAATTGAGAACAATCAATATTATACCATGTGGGAGAGAGCTGACATACTCAAAATATCCCAATCAATAAAGTTATTGGTGAAAATGAAAAATGTGTCTTTTTGCCCAACCCAATTTGTCTTTCCTCTTTTTCTTTTTGGTGAGTCTACCTAAGGGTTTGTCAGTTTTGTGAATTTTTTTTAACATCTTAATCTTGTGAAATTTTCTATTGTTTTTACATTCTGTGATTCACTTATTTCTGCTCTAACCTTCGTTATTTCCTTCCTTTTGATAACTTTGACCTTGGTGTTTCTGACCCCTTGAGGTGTGAAGTCAGGCTGAGTTTTGCAATGTAAGTGTTGGTCACCATAAATTTCCATCTTTGTATTGCTTTTACTATATTCCATAAATTTTATGTTGTGTTTTTTTTTCTTTTTGTTTGTCCCAGGATTTTTTTTTTCTGATTACTCTTTTGTTTTCTCTTTGACCCAATGGCTGTTCAAGTTGTGTCGTATCATTTGAGTTTCTGCATTGTCTTTTGTTACTGATTTCTAGAGAACCCGGGCAGCACATTGGTCAGTTCACTACAGGGACAAGGGGAGGGGAGAAGTAACAAATGTGGTTGCGACCTTCCTTTTAGGCACTCGGAGGCTGATGCCACTAAGTAAAACACAGAAGTCAATTTGGTTTGCCCAGGGGAGGGGATTTATAATAAAGTTCACTTTAGGATGAATTCTGTTTGCAGGGTGGGCCCAACATAATGTCCATTATCATGGACATGGAAATGACACAAGGAGCTGTACCTGTTTTTTGAAAGAGAGATGGTTATGAAAATGACATTTGTGGTATAAGGTAGTGATGTCTCTCCTTTCAGGTGAAGAATGCTCATAAGTTGGGGCGATTGTAGAGCAGTTCATACAAGGGTCATTTGCCCTCACTATTGGCACCATTGAACCATAAAGACGTTTAAGTCTAGGTTGTAAGCGGCAGCCAAAATATTGCTCACTGCGGACTCTTGCTCTTACTGTCAAAGCTACTATTCGCGAACTCCAGAACTCCCTAGGGAACAAGAGGACCATTGGTTTTGTTTAGAAACATGACACCCTCTGCACTCTCGGCTCTGGGAGAGTACAGGGTGCTGCACAAGCAGGTTTACCGCTGTGAGTATGTGAAACAGTTTATGAGTGTATTATTTCTTATTGTCTTATTTTCCATACTGGTAACTGCAAACCTACTTTTGCCCCACCTTGTACTATGGCTGTGAGAAGCTTGTCAGAACACCTCTTCATATAAGCCAATTATGGATTACTATCTTAACTTGGGTGGGGGGTGGGGGGTGGGTAGGTAAAATCTATTAAAACTTCATTTTGTTCATCTCCACAAGACCCAGAATTTATTAAATGAACCTATCCAGCTCATGGTTACTACCTTTGATTTAGATCGTGGAGGAAATATTAGTGATCTGTAGCTTAAGAAAAAATAGATCCACAGGCACGTTTGCATTCTGAACTTCCATGGGTAACATGAATTTATTTTGTACCATTTGAGAATTCTTTGGAGTTATAAAATAAAAAATTTATTAGGTAATGTCTCTGTAGCCTGGGGACTGAGGCTGCAAAGCAAAAGGAGGAGAATATTATTCAGGATGATAAATTGAACTGCATTATAGCTCCTTAATTCCAAAGAAAATGAATCATTATTCATAATAAATTTATGTAGAAAATATTAACATAACAGTGTGTTTCAAAAGCCTGGTCTGTGTTATTTGATTGGGAAACTTAGTTTTCCTCCAGGACATAGTTTATCATTTAAATTGTGGGAAAATGTGATGAACATGATATTTGAAGTAGTAGGACCCGAAATTTATCTTAAGTGAGATTAGACTATGCCATTGCTCCTAAAGGTAGAGGTCTTTTTTAAACAGCTGTCGGGAAATGAATTTATCATTTCAGTACCAACCTAAAACAGCCACTCTGTATCTTTTGAGATTAATTGGCTACTCAAAAATTTTCATCTATATATTAAAAAAGCCAAAAATACACTCTTCAATATAGCTGGAGGTCTTTGTCGGAGACAGTTAATGCAGCTATGCAAGTACGTGTTCACAGGTCCCTGAAGAATATTTAATAATCTCTGTATTTCCTTTCATAAAATTTTAATTCTGTTTTCATGAGAGATGATGGGGAAACCTTAACTAAATACAGGAAGCATCTCATTTATTTTATCTTTATCATATTAATACAGATTTTTAAAATAAAACATCCACAGGGACAATTCAGAGTGAGCCAGAGCCCGCGTGACACGTTTAGTGTGTGACATTCAAAGTGGGTCTCTGCTTTAGGAAAACGTCACACGTCTTACTCAGTTTCTGCCTTGCTAACAGAATAGTTTACAAGAGGCAGATGGAATTCGGTGGTACAGACAAGAAAGTTACATATGGGGAGCGATGGAAAAGGAATTGTTGTCCTCAGATAATCCCTAAGTAAGTAGGGCTGTGTAGTCCCAAAACACAAAATCTGGGCCAAACTGTTGTCTTGTGATTTTTTTTTTCCACATAAAGCAATCATTAAAAATTATTTTAGGAACATCTGCAATAGTGTCAACAATAAAAGTAAAGGGAAACTGATTTTATAGTTTTAGATTCATAATGAATAAGAGTATAAAATATTACTCTACTGTAATTTACAAGATTTTGTAATTTTTGTAAATGATAAAACCTGAAGATATAAACAAAGTAATTACATAACTCATTTGTATTTCATTTTATATAATGTAATATTGAATCACACATAATACTTCATGAAACTATAAGAAAATGCTCAACTAAAAACAATGTTTTCCACCTTTGTCAATTTCCTCTAATTTTACTCTTTCAACATTCTTACTTTGGCCTAAGTTTCTTTTCTGCAAAACATGATTGTCAGTGGAATTTTTCCTTTACTTTTATTGTTGACAGTACAGCAGATGTCCCCATTTGTCCGCCCCGCTTCCCTCTGGCCATTCTCCACACAGTTTTCTGTATAGGTCATGCACATATGTTCTTTGGCTGATTCTGTCACCTTTCATCCAGTCTCCCTCCCCCGACCCATCTGACCGCTGTCAGTCTGTTCCATGGTTCCATGCCTCTGTTTCTATTTTGTTCATCAATTTGTTTTGTTCGTTAGATTCCACCTATAAGTGAGACCATGTGGTATTTGTCTTTTTCTGACTGGCTTATTTCGGTTCGCATAATAATCTCCAGGTCCATCGCCAAAGGTAACGTTTCCTTCTTTTTTACAGCCTTATGTTATTCCATTGTGTAAATGTACCACAGCTTTTTAGCCATTCACGTACTGATAGTCACTTGGGCTATTTCCAGATCTTTAAGTGGCTATTTGGTGACTATGCTTTGACTCGGCAGTGGACGTAATGGAAAATCTGATTGGAATCGGGGCACGTGATATTCAAAGATGAAAGAGCAAAAATATGGTGGTAAGGAGCAGCAATGGCAGGAGGTGACAAAAAGGGCTGGGAGCCTACTGTCACCGACTTCGCAGCAGTCTTTGTGCTGTGTCGCTATTCAAAGATGGAACACCCCTGTTCCTGTATCATAAATGAAGATTACTTCAAAGCAGGGGAGGACAAGTACTTTCTAATTATTACTTTATTCTCATTCTGAAAAGCCAAATAAAAATGAACCTAAAAATAATATGTAAAAAAATGCTATGTCTTTAAACTTTCTGGGATAGAGTATAGTTTTCAGCTTTAAAAATACTTGAGCTTCTTGTCAGTTGTATGTAACCTATTGACTTTGAAACAACATTAAAAAGAAACAAGTTAAATATTAAAGGTTTTTCATAAAGTAAGATAGCAAATGTAAATAAATGTAGTCATATATTATTAAGGGCACTTCACTTTTGTAATGATTTTACTTTTACCAATGGACAGTATTCCCTGGTCTATTTTTAACCTAGTCTATAAAATCCAAGTATAACCCCAGGGTATTTTTTTCAGTTAACAGGTAGAATTTACTCCACTATCTTATATTTTGTCATGGTTGGACTATGATGTTAAAAATATATTTAAAAAGATATTCAGACAAGTAAAACACTTTTTTCCTGAAAGTCATTATTTTGAAGAATGTCATAGTCTATTGGCTACAGTATATTTTGAGATAGAGCCTGTTCTTATTATATTTAAATATTTTGAGTCTCCATAGAAATCAACATATTTTAAAGCAAAGAAGTTTTTAAAAATAGTAAGGATGCTTCCAGTAAGGATAAAAATAACAGGGACTAGATTTGCTCTTCTGCCTGAGGCAACCAAAAGATAAATCAAATTAATGCAAAAATAGTTAAAGACACTAGGTCTCAGGCAATGAAGGACAGAAATCTATGAGAAGAAGCAAATAAACCAGGCGAAACTTATGCTTACCCCAGTGTGTTAGCCTGAGTGGATTTCTAGCTTGTGACAGACAGAGAGAAGCCAGGCGACACCCACCTGGGTCCCTGAGCTGAAGAAATGAAGTCCAGGTAGACCCACTGCCTAGAACTCCCGACAGGCTTCAGGAACAGAGACAGCTGGCAGGGTTGTGCAGAACCCAAGTTAGCACGTAAGTGGAAAGAAACTGCTGGAGGCTAGAGATACTGCACGCCCCCCTCAACGTACCCTTTCCTGTTTCTACTTTTTCCATCCTGTCCATGTAAAGTCATCCCCCAACAAGGAGAAACATTTTGGTTTCAGGAATAAAGTCATTTCTAACCTAGGAAAGTTGGGCAGGATCCCGCGTCTAGAAGCCGTCGTACCAGAGGCTTCCCTGGAAGACAGAAATGTCGCTTTGAGATTGCTTTCATTACTGAACAGACGAGAAGGAACACGAAGAGATCCAGGAAGGGCACACACGGCGTTTTCCTCTTTCTTTCTCTCAGGCAGCTGAGACCTCGCGGGAAAGGGGAGGAGGGTCGACATTCCTAGTTCAGCGCTGAGGCCCAGCGTGGCCTCATCCCAAAGGGGGCACACCTGGTCCAGGAACGAAGGGCGCGCATTTGACAGTGAGGGGCATCTTCTTGCTTTCTCGGAAAACTGAGCGTGTCAGCTTGGCCACAGGTGAACAAGGATGGTTTCCCTTTCAGTATCTCAGAACACCTTGTGCTCTAGGTCTGTAATTCTAGAATTTTTAAATATATATATATATATATATATATATATATATATATATATATTAGGGGCTACTTTTTAAAAAATCTTGATGCTGGAACAAAAGTGTTAGAATTTATTGTTAATACTACTAACTGCCCAGAAAAGATTGGCTGTTTTAATCATTTATTAAATTAATCATTTAATAAAGGGTTCATTAAGGATTTAGTCATCTTTTCAAACATGAGTGCTATTTTATTTTTAATATTTCAGTGTATCATGTGGATTAAACACAATTTAAAAGTATATAAATAAACTCAGTATATTCAAACACTTCATATTATATTAAAGTATAATATCTTACTAAATTCAGATGTGAAAATCCAACTGGAAAAGTTACATAAAATACTATTAAGAACAAATAACCTATAAGTATTTAAAAGCAATTAAAGAATTACCTAAGAGGATATGAAAATGGAACGAAAGATACAAAGCTTAGCAGCATATAAGTCTGTGTTACCCCCACTGTGTTACCCATATGAAATTGTAATAATCTATTTCCAGATGGCTTTGCTTTCATTACAGTGACTCCTTACGATTCGATAATAATACCCATCAATGTGTTTCAGTGCCACATGGAACCTGGTTTTCTTCTCAAGGACATGCAGTGACACAGGTAAGGAACCCAATACTTCATTAAATCTAAAGGTAATAACAGCATTATTAACTGGTTTAAGAGTCAAAATTCGAAAATTTGTTCAGTTGTGAAAATATTAATTGAAACTCTAATTTGGTTTGTTATCAAGTTTGGAGTTTAGGAAATAACATATCACATATACTGTATATTTTATGTAACATTAGGCATAGTGCTGAACCTAAACACTCCACATGCAAATGTACAGCAACATACCTAATCCTACTAATTAATGTACAGACTGTTATACAAAGTATTCCCATAAACCAGTTTCATATGCCCCTAAGTCAATGTGTTTTAGGTAGCACACTATATGATTTCCTCATAAAAGAGAGTGTTTTAACTCTAAAGGAGTAGACTTTCATATTATCTTTATGGCTTTATTACTTTTTCATCTCTGATTTAAATTGCTGCCTGATATTAAAAAATACATACATTTTACCTGGTGTTTATTTTTATAAACATACTTCATAAAATTAGATATATTAGCAATGAAATCCTTTCCAAGAAATATCTGAAATATATAGAAATCTATATTCAAAGTATAATTTATAATACTAGTTAATCAGAAATATTACTTGCTATTTGCTGACATGACTTATCCTGGCACTTGAGCATTTTCTTAAATAATTTTGATGCATGCAAATCAAAATCATTGAATTAAAATAAACTGGTAGTTCTCATACAGAATATAACAATGCCAGAATTGGAATATGGAGATAATTTTCCTCATTATTCAAATTCAGAAAACTGTTAATTTATCATAAATTATTTTAAAACTTCTAGCCTTTTTTAGTTAGTATAACATTTTAAGTCAAAGTCCTTTCTGAAGGACCATCAGGTGTCCAAAGAACAAATTAAAATTTTTACTAATTGAGGCAAATTAGGAAATTGGTTTGTAAATATTTAATATTCCACAATTTAAAATCAAACTAAAAAATTCTAATATTTTATGTAAGTCACAAAAATAAATATTTTAATAACCCTATGTATATGTTAAGTACTGTATATTTCCTTGGGCTTCTTTTTTTTTTTATTGTTTTAAATGTCTAAGCTTATTGTAGCAGAAATGGTCCAAGTGCTCTCTTTATAAGAAGTTGCTTAAATAAATTTAGTGATTGACTCTTTCTGTTTACAAAATGTTCTAGACTCTTAAAACTACAACGATGACAAGTATGTATTTTCCCTCAATGAGCTCACATATCACGGAGGAAATAAATAATCTTAATATTAATAAATGAATACAGATAACAATGTGATTATTCATAGACAGGAAGGACAATTTTAGATGGGCATATTCTGTTACGTCATCTGTTATCTAAATAGCAAATACTGAAACATCAATTGAATTTTAAAGGAAAGGGAAGAAAAATCTCCCACATGCACAGGTGTCTGTTTGCACTGATGGTGACGCAGTGCTTTCCAGGTAGCCGCCAGTGGCTGGATTTCAGTCACCAAGAGAGAGCAGAGGCTAGTGCTTGTCACTACCTCCCCAGCGGGCGGCGGCCGCTTGGTCACCAGCAGGAACAGGAGTAGAAGCAACAGCGAGCACGTTCAAAGGCACGGGACGGGAAATCCTGCGAATGCCGACGCCAGCGATATTATTTTAATGCCCAAATAAATTCGCATTTTTTGATGGTTCCCATTTTTCCTAGTGTCTTAAAAGCACTTTAAGAGTGCGTTTATTGCCAAAGATAATTTGATTGGTTTATTTTTTAAAAAGCTTTGTGCGCTATAATCTGTGCAGGTTGTGAAAGTCATCCGTTTTAAGTACAGAATTCAAAGGTGGTGTCAGACATTTCAGGCGGAAAACACTACTGGCGCAGCTGTTACAGTAGCCTGCTTGACGTCGCCAAATAATGTGCGTGAGTGGGAGATGGTCAAGACGTGTTGGAAAATGTATATAATAAAAGTGTACAGCTGCTCGTTAAAACTCTGAAATGCCATAAAATGTCAGAAATATCGACTAGCTGAGATACTAAAATGTTTGCAGTAATGTGTCACTCCTGGGGTGTGAATCCTGAAGTTTTTAAATATAGCATTTTCAGTAATATTTCTTTCTAACCATCTCAATGGATACTTTTGTGCAACTGGTCGGTCTTCTGCCTAAATATGATTTGGTATTTACCAGGTGAACGCACCTAGTTAAGCACATTTTATTCAAATTATGTTAAACGATTTGTCTTTACTCAAAATATCTTATGACATAAGGTAGTCATTACTATTCAATAATAATGCAAAAACAAAATTTATACGGAAAACTTCTACTAATTAAAAAGCCATCTCTTAACATTATTAGCATATGTAATACAGTGGTTATTTTTTTTCCTTCAAAACCAACCATCAATATCATGAACCAGTTCCATTTTAATACTTAACCAACAGTAATAAGAAAGAGCAGGTAACACTACTTTTTAGCCATAGTGCCTATAATATAAAATTATCACCTGTCATTTTTTTTCCCTTAATGATTATTTGGAAAGATTCCTAAATGTAATTTGAATCAGCATTCAAAATCTGTCATTACAATATCCTTATTAATGAAGTTTAGATTACATTTTATGTGTTGTTTTAGAATTTTATGGATAGTGTATGTGTATTTATTTTTAATAAAATATATATATTTAAGGTGTACAACATGATGATTTGATATACATGTTAATAGTAAAATGGTTACTACAGTCCAGCGAATTAACGTATCTCCTCACATAGGTACCATTTTTATATATAATGAGAGGACCTACCTGAAATCTATGTTCTTAGTCCATTTCTAGTACACAGTACAGTATCATTAACTACAAGCATCATGCTGTTCATTGGATCTCTAGACTCATTCATCCTATGTGACTACAACCACGTACTCTTTAAGCAACATCTTCCCTTCTTTCCCACCTCCTCGCCCCCGGGACCCACTGTTCTACTCTCTGTTTCTATGTATTCAACTTGTTTAGATTCCAAATACGAGTGAAATCATGCTGTTTCTTTTTCTGTGACTGGCTTCTTTCGCTTAGCAGAATGTCCTCCATTTTCATCCACACTCGTAGAGATGGCAGGGGTTCCTTTTGGAAGCTAAATAATATTTTGTTGTGTCTATGTGCCACATTTTCTTTAGCTGGTCATCCACTAACAGCCACTTCAGTCATTTCCGTATCTTCATGGTTGTGAAGAACGCTGTGATGGACATGGGAGTCGAGATAGCTCCTTGAGGTATTGAATTTATTTCCTCTGGGTACATTCCCAGACTGGGGTTGCCGCCTTGTATGCGTTCTGCTTTTGGTAATCATTGGTGTTTAATTTGCCTTTCTGTTTCTAGCTTCTAACATGGAGGTATCGATCACTGGTTTTCACTCTTCTGTTATAAGCAGACTCTCACTGCAATGCATTTTTTTCTATTCACTGCTTTAGCTGCGATCTATAAATTTTAATACAGTGCATTTTGATTTTCACCAAGCTCAAAATATTTGTGTTTTCCTTTGTGATTCCTTCGTTGAACCATGTGTTATTTGGAAGTGTGCTGTTTAATTTTCAAAAATTTTATGATTTTACAGATATCTTATTCTTACTGATTTATAATGTAATACTGTTATTCTTGGAAAACATGTTCCGGATGATTTCAATACTTTTGAAAATACAGAGATTTGTCTCTTGGCCCCCAAAATGGACTGTATTGCACTTGAAAAGCATATCTCTTCTGCAGTTGTTGGGCGTAAGGCTCTATAAATACCAGTTTTGTGGAAACAACCTAATCGTCCATCGATGGATGAAGGGGGAAAGATGTGGTGTGTGTGTGCCTACACACATATCTGTCCACACATACACACACACAATGGAACATTCTGCCATGACGAAGAAGTGAGTCCTGCCATTTGTGATACCATGGATGGACCTTGAGGACATTATGCCAAACGAGATAAATCAAGAGACTGACGGAGATGTTGGAATCTCAAAAAGCCAAACGCATAAAACAAGAATAAACTGTGGCTATCAGGGCAGCGGGGCTGGGAAGACAGGAGTGTTGTTGTCTCAGGGCACAAACTTGCACCTGGTAGTAAGTAAAGAATCCTGGAGAGCTCGTGGGCAGCACAGGGCACACAGGCTCCCACAGCGTATCCTGATCGTCACCCTGCTAAGAGCCTGCCTCTTAATCATTCGTGCCACCAAAAAATTACGATAAGGTTAGTTCATAGAGATGCTGACCATGCTGTAATGCCAACTATGTCCCAATATAGAAATGTATCAAATCGACCTGTACACCTTAAACTTGCATAATGTTATATGCCAAATATAGTTTAAATATGTGATGATTGCCCTTTGCCCTGAGGACCTTTGCATAATATAGATGGGAATGCAGAGCTGCCTATCTATTACAAATGTCTTTAGTTGCTTTCATTTTGAAGAGAATTTCCATTGTATGTTGAATTCTGAGTCATTCGATGTCTTTTCTAGCAATAATTTAATATATTTCAGTCTATCTTCTGTTATTTTGAATGAGGCATCATCCATGCCCCCTATAATTGCATCCTATGTAGTATGTAGTATGTAGTATGTACTGCGACCCTTCTCAGTTGAGCTACCTTTACATGTTTCCCTTTATCCTTCCCTGCTCGGTGTCGCTACAATGTTCCTACTTGTGGTTCTCTCCTTGTGTTTCTACTGCTTGGGATTCTTTGGGTTTGGGGACCTATGGGTTTATTTCTTCCACCAATTTTACAAAATCCCAGTCATTCCCTTTTCTCTTTCTGGCACGCCGAGGACTCTTGATACTTCATTTAATACTGTCTGAAAGTCTCAGGTGCTGTGTTCCATTTTCTTAATTTTTTTCTCTTTTTGTTTTAGTTTTGATAATTTCTACTGACCTTCTACTTCGTGACTGCCTTTGGGTTCAGTCTACCACTAGGACCGTCCAACGAATTATTTCCAATTTAATATTTTTAAAGGTAGCATTTTTATTTGGTTGGTTGTTTTGAGAAGTTGGGAGCTTTCATTTAACTTAACACGTTTAATATTTATCGTATTTATTTTAAAGTTGCATTTGGTAATGTGTGAGTCTGCTATTACTGACTGCTCTTCCCTTGATCACGTGTAACCTTTTTTCTTCTTATTACGATTTGTGATTTTTTTTTTTGACTGCTCGACACCAGGTGAGAGAATAAGAGGAACTGAAGCAATATTTATCACCAGAGTAAGGCACGCTGGGCTTGTCGAGTTGCAGCTCGAGGCAGAGGGCTAAGTAAAGTTAATCTTCAGTGATTTGGTTTAAACTTTGCCACTGGTTTTTAGTTAGATTTATTTGACCACTAGATGTGAACAGTTTGAAGTCATGCATCACGCCATTTCCTTAGTGGTGCCTGATATGTTATAACCAGTAAGACTCTCCCGCAGTTGCCAGCTTTACAAAGCGTGGGGAATTCTGTTTTCCAGGCACGGTTTTGCATTACTAGGGACTTTTCTTTACTCTCCCCCACCCTAATCCTACCTATGCCTTTGCACATGCTGCTATATACATGCCTTATACTTTCTACTAGAATTGTCCCCTGGTATTTGAGTATATGACCATATGTAACTACTTGTGTATATAATCATATATCTCCTTTTAAATGGTGATCTCTCTGAGGGAAAACCCCGTCTCTCTGCCAGTGGCACAGGTACGGCCCATTGCACAGCACTTCATGCTTAGTAGGCAATGAGCACGTACTTGCTGAAGAAACTTCATTAAATTATTAGCGTCATTTCAGGTGCTACAAACAAAGACAGAATGTATTATGTATAAGGCAGGTGGTAGATAGATGGCTTACTAAGTCCTTCACGTTAAGTCCTTTATGTCGTACTTTCCTGTTGCTCAATAATTAAAGCCCCCCCCCCAATATTTCCAGGTGTTGTACCTTACTGCCAATATGCCTCCATTTGCAGGTTATGCCTCACATTAGGGGGTGAGTGACTGCATGGCCAAGGGATTAGACAGGGAACGGGGGCTCAGGAAAGACAGCAATATCGGCAGCACGAGGAGGACCTGAAAATAGAGCACAATACATCTGTAACATGATACCGTGTAAATGAGACTGAGTGTTAAATTCTCCTTAAATAGAGTAAAACTTCCACTCAGGGCTTGTAAATAGCTCCCATTTTTTTAGGGTAATTACAGAAATTTAATTTCGGTGGCCAAGAGCCCCTATGGGTGGGAAGTATCTCCTTATTGTACCTTTGACTTTTACGTAGGAAGTTTAGTACCTGCTGCCGTTCTTCGGATGCCGCTTAACTGCAGGAAACTCAGGGAAACGCGCCAGGGGTGTATTCCCCAGAGTCGTGAGATGCAGGTTCCGTCCGACGATTTTACATGTAAGATGCTACTGCAAACGTGAGGGAGTTCACTGTCCATGTGTGTGGCGTCCCAAAAGCGTGTACCTGCGGGATAGAAGACGCGTGTGGTGCCCAAACCCGTGCAGCCCGCGGGCCGGTGCAGCAGCCCGTGGAGGCCGTGTCCGCCTGCGTTCCGCGCGGGCGAACGGGGGCCGTAAAAGAGCAGGAAACAAAGTCTTACTTTGGGGCGCGCTCCCCGGGCGGGACGGCCTGTGCCGGGCGTGGAAGTGCAATCCGAGACCTGATCTGCCAGGCTTTTCCGAAATGAGCTGCGCCGCTATTGGAAATACGTTCTGTGGGACACGGGGGCAGGACGGGTAGGGCGGAGAGTGTCCACTGGAGAAAAGTGACATTCCCGCTTTAATATATGAAGGTTCCGGGAGGAACTGAGTATCGGCATGAGACAGGGAAGGTTTGCCTGCGCATTTTAGGTTGTTATTGGGCCTGAAATAGAAATTGTTAAGATACTGGGAAAAGGCTAACGATGGGGATGTCGGTGGGCCCCGCAGTAAGGAATGTAGGTAAGGACTCTGACCGAGCCCCTTATTATATAAGGGGTGCGCTTCAGTCCCCATTGTTAGCCTTCTCCCGGCATCTTCACAATTTCCGTTGCAGGGCTGGACCCATGGAACCTAAGAGTAATTATTCCTAATTTTACGTTGCTCTCTGTTCTGAAGTTTTCTTAATCCCAAAACATGAAGTAAGCTTTCTGAAAGTCACAGCTTGGACTCAGTTCTACGCTGAATAATTATGCCAAAACAGGTGTGTCTACTAACATACCAATATGCTGAGAGGGCTCACCCTCAGGCATAGTCACTGCATGCCTGCAGGGCGAGGGCAATGTCGGGGCGCGGAGGCTTGTCCAGGGTCCGCGGATGGGGATTCACTTTGACTGGTGTCGTGTGAGGCATGAGAGTGCGCATCCCTCACAGGCTGCCAGTGAGTTTCTGTGTCAGAATGACCTGTGCATAGAAAGGAAATGTAATTTCATTTTTTGCAAGGCCAGCGAAAAAATGGGTTAGGTAATTAAAAGAGAATTGAGTCTAATACAATAAGTGGAGAGCAAGGCAAGGTGTACAAAGCCCTTTCGAATCCTTGCAACTACACATGTGCCTTAGAAAAGGTGGCTCGTCCAAGATCGAAATAGCTGGAGACTGGGGGGACTGGGACTTGAACTCCCTGAGCTGTGCTCCGAGTGCATTAGGCACAAGAAGCACAGGACTAGAATGAGCTCGTTCTCCATGTTGGAAACTGATTGTCTCACGTTTTACAGCGACCTACTTGTCCAGGGGCCCTGCTCTCACTCCAGCTCAATGTTTCCTCTTTATCGTGGCTCTAATTTGAGACCAAAATCTTTGAGGGTAAGTCCTGTGCTCATTTTGTCAATTGGAATCCTGCCATGTGGCAGAATGGCCACCACACTGTAACTATGAAATACACATTTCAGGCATTTGAATTTGGAGTGGAAACTTGCACTGCAGTCACAGTTCAATGAGGCTTTCAGGTTCCAGACTGCAACCCAGGAGGACCCTGGACTCACTTCTTCCCGCGGACATCCTGAATCTACAGCTACACATGGAACATTTTCCTCGGGGGGAAAAAGAAAAACACAAAACTAGCTAAACAATATTTGCACATTTGGTGGAGAAGAGAAGCAAACCCACATCGAAGAAGGTAGGAGAGGCTGAGACAGCATCTCACATCAAATCTTGACCCTCGCATCCACCAGTGGACACCTAAGTTGTTTCCGTATCTTGGCCATGTAGAATCTAAAAAAACCCAAATCAACGAAACCACAGGTAGTAATGGCTGGCCCAGGGAGGTGGTATGGAGGGAGGGGTGAGAAACGTGGATAACAAGTACAAACTTCCAGTAACAAAACAAAGTTTCCAATCACTACATTGTACACCTGAAACTAATATAGTAATGTAAGCCAGTTATACTTTCAGAATTAAAAAAATAAGATTGCTCTAATGAGTTAGTGATGTGTACAGACCATGTGACAGCTTTTTAACCATCATCTGAACACTATCTTGTCATTTTTAATAAGAAAGAGAAATAGAGAACTATCACGAAGAATTTCCCTCCCTTATTGGTTTTTGTAAGACATAGAGGTCATTTGAATCCTGAAATTTCACGTACAAATACACCTTTACTCAATATCGACAGTGATTGACTTTCATAATCTGTAAGTGCCCATGCAGTTTCTTTGCACTAGAGATCCCTGATCAAGCCAAAAAGGCAGAAATCTTTGAAACACCTAAGAAAAATTAACCTGGAAAACCAGGATTACACAGGAAAACAATAACTAATAATCAAATTAACTAAAAACTCCACCTTTTCCATATATTTGAGTGAAAATATAGCTTCTTATAAAAGCTCAGTTGTAACGATATCTGTCTGGCAAGTTTGCAAAAGTGTGCTTGATAAGCTATTGAAATTGGTCCTATGTAAAAGATGCTTCTAGATCCAAATTCCAGAGTTTTAATAATTTGAATTCTTCTTCCATGCAAACAAAATTGCTTGAATAATCTCTAGAGCGACATTCTTTAAGCAGCCAATTAATGAGCTCATAAACTTATAAAAATCTTAAGGAAAGGGATTGAATTATTAAAGTAATAAGAGGGCATAATAATACAAAATTACAAAGGAAGATGCCAAATTAAGTATTATGAGAGCTAAACTGTTAACATGCCTGCCAATAAAGGAAGGTGACAATAGTGGTGAGGCTAACATTGACAGGAGATCACCTTGTGATTTTGGATTCTTCCTTAAATGAAGAGGATTAGATAAAGCTGAAACAGGCAACAGAATCTATTGAAAATTTTATTTTTCCAGATTGACTGTCACAAAGGATTTCCATAGTAATTGACCAAACACTTCACCAAACATGGACTCAATTCTCTTTTGTCATTTAATATAGGAATTCCTTGTGTTCATATTTATCTCAGTTAAATGGATTTCCTTAAAAAAAATTGAATCTACAGCACTATTAAAAACAGCACAGTCTACAAGTAATACTTTAAATACAAGGGCTTGACAAGTTGAGGGTAAAGGGATAGAGAAAAATATCACTATAGCACTAATAAACCGAAGGCTGGAGTAGCTACATTGTTTCCAGACAAAAATTTAGAAGTATGACTACCAGAACTAAGGAAAGGCATAAAAGTAACAATAAATGAGTAAATTCTCCAAGGAAATCCTAAACATCTACAAACCAAAAGAGAACATCTAAACGCCAAAATAAAAATAGAATTGAAAGGAGACATAGACAAAAACCATTTTAATTGTATATTTTAGCATCTCTTCTTCAGTAATTGATAGGCCAAGCCAGGAGAAAACCAGTAAGGATAAATTTGACCTGAGAAGCACTATCAATCGTCTTGATCTAATTGACATTTAAAGACTTCTCTATCCATCAATAGTAGAATACATATTTATCTAAAACTCATATGAACTATTGAATAGACAGATCGCATTCTGGCCATAAAACAAACTTTAAATTATTTAAAAGAACATAAATCATACCAACTATGTCCTCAGGCCACAATGCAATCAATAATTAATGATCTTCCCAAACAGAAAGCACAGGCCCGCTTGATTTCACTAATGAATTCTGTCAATTAACAAGGAAACGATACCAATTCCCCACAATCTCATCCAGAATAAAGAAGCAGAAGGAACACTTCCCCTTACAAGACCAGCTTTATCCTAATGACAGAAAAATCCTGAAAGTAAAGGAAAAATGAAGACCACATCTTTCATCAATCTACACAAAACTCCCCAAAAGTGTATAAAATAATCGTACCACCAAGTGATATTTATTTCAGGTCACAGGACTGTTTTAACATTCAAAAATCAACTCAGTTAACCCATCACATCCAGTGGCTAATGAGAGAATTTGTATGATTGGATCAACTCATGCAGAGGGCGCATTCCCCAAAAGCTGACACCTGTTCACGAGAAACCTCTCAGCCAAAAAGGAGTAGAGAACTTCCTTAAATGGATTAACATGATCGCTTCATGATGGCATAGAAAATTGGGGTACAACAGAACAAGAAAAATGGAAGGGCGAGAAGGATCCAAATTTGTGTCATAGCTTATTCATCCTCTGGCGGGTTGTGGAGGTTGGATGTTCAATTTCTTATCCAACTAATTTTCGGTCCCATCTCTTCTAAGTGTTATGCGACACTTTCAAAGGGAAGTGTAGCTCTGTATGTCTGATAATAATGACTCTATGACCATAACAGCTAGTATTTAACATTGATTGAGGGTTTATGTATCAAACACTGTGCCAATCAGCAGTTCACAAAAAATCTCCTATTTCAGCCTCAAAACAATTCTATGATTGACTTTAAATTCCCATGCAGAGCTGAGGGTCTAAGGTCTGGAGAGTAAGCACTGTGCCCTAGTGCTATAAACTCACTCAGTGGGAGAGTCAGCACGTCCACGTACTCGGCCTCCAAATGCACCTCTCCTCTCCACGGTGAGCTGCCTCTGGACAGGACAGGTACACAGAGTTACAGAGATAAAATCTCTCCATTGCAGTGAAACCCAGGACCTTCTTTCCTCATTGACAATTCCTGGGGCAGGGCTTTAAGTCTTTGCATCAGAGCATCAAAGGACCAATTATAGAAATTTAGAAACTTCTGCCTTTTCAGATGGTCTATTTTCAAAAAATAAAGGCAGAATTTACCGCATTAAAACCATGTGTCTCTTTTTCCCACATTCCAACTCCATCGCACTTTTGATAATTGTGAACTTTTCCATGTCCTGGTCTTAGATTATTTGTGAATCTCAGTCTGAGATGATTAGTTTTGATTCTTTTATTTCACCATCATGGCAAAACAGAAATATTTCAAACTAGAAAATTAAAACTAGTTTTTAATTAGTTAAGATAATAAATTTATCTCACACCAAAGAGCCTTGCTGGAGTTTTAATTTTCTGATTTAATATTTCCAATACCCCTAAAACAAAAGAGACATTAAATATTTTTATTTCAGAAATTTTAAACATTCAGTAACTAAATTAATATGAAATGGAGTGCTTTTGTTTTCTTGGTCTTATCCATTAAAATATTCCATATAGAGAAGTTAATAAAGATAAATGGATGTTTTAATTAAAAAACACAAAGCACTAACCATAGAGAACTGTAATTAAATTCCTAAGCAGATAAAAATATTGATGCCAAATAGAATTCCAAATTATTTTCCTTTATATGAATCTATGCCTTGCTAAAGAAAAATATTGTTTCACATTTAATGGCAACTGCAGACTTCTCTGCAAATTTTATGAAACAGAAGTCCAGAATATAAAAAGAAAAATAAAAGTGAAAATAAATAAGAATACATACCTTGCAGGTGAATTTGAAATTTTCTTTTATTGCGGATTTATTAATTAAATAGAAAACATTAAAGTCTGACAAACAATTGCCAGTGTGGGAGTGGGCATATTTAGAAAAAGCTTTCATATTAAGTGTTTTCCTTTCAATAACTCACCTTTAAAAACAATCACAGCTTAACCTTTTCCATCTCCCTTGATTAATCTCCTTCTCCCCAAAATGCTTAGAAAAAACATTCTTCAGTCATTTCATTTACATAATTCAAAAATGCCTTGTCCAAACTTATTCTATTCATTGCAATAGACGTTTAAATATTTATTATACTAAAATACTAATTGCTACTTACTTGCTGACTTTATGAAAACTGTACACGAACTATGGTAGATTTGTATGAAATAGGCTCATTAGAGCTTTTTCATACCTACATGTGTATTTACCAGGAAGAGTACAATAAATTCCAACAGAAATTCTTAGGATTTGTCGCCTTGTAATCTTGAAAAACAAATCCCTATAAAAACTGCCTGTAACCAAGACAAAATAATAGCATCGGAATTTACACCCCCAGATCAACCAACTAAAAATCTGGACACCAGAAAACACCACTTTTCAGGGCATCAGAGACGATGCAATGAAGGACAGCTTCCCTAAAAGGTACCAAACAAGATGAGCTCTATCATTGCCACAGCATGCTGTCCGTGGAGCAGTTCCAAGCTGCAGCCCCACGTGGGGAAACCCGAGCACAGGACGCTACTGTCACGCTACTGTTGAGGGGAGGGTGTTGGGGATCTGGGCAGGACCAGAGGCTGGAGCTGACTGCGCAGAGCCCTGATAGAAGAAAGCTGCCCAGAGAACGCAATGTGGAGGTGTGCAGAGGGCCCTCCTCGACTCTGTAGCTCAGTAGTGATCTGTTCTCACTGTGAGGAAATTGCCTGAGGCCAAGAAAACTACAACTGTCTAAAATACACAGGGGCAGGGGACCCTCAGCGCTCACACAGCCAGTAGAGCTGTTTCCACGGACCATGGAAAGTCTCGTAATACTCAAGCTCTTGAGTCAATGGCTCAGGAGGGATTTGCCCCAATCGCGAGTCAAAATTAGACTGGGTCTGAACTCTGTGTGGTCCTGCCTAAAAAGTTCTTGAAAGAAAGATGGGAAGATATCACACTAGTTTCAAGTAACATAACAGTGTCCAGTAACGAAGCCTAACACTATTTAAAGGAATGCAAAAGTACATGTGTACAGTAAGGCATCCATTAAAAGATATAAGGTATGCAATAGAGCAGGAATATATGATCCATGATGAGAAGAAATATCAATAAATTAATCAAAATTAACCCCAAAACAGATTACAGAATTAGTAACAATAAAAATGAAACACATTATAATTCTGTGTGTGTGTGTGTGTGTGTGTGTGTGCGTGTGCGTGTGTATGAAGCAAGAGGAAAAGAGAGCTTGTTCAGTAAAACATGGATATATAAAAATGCAAATTTACCCTGGCTGGTGTGGTTCAGTGGGTTGAGTGTCGGCCTGTGAACCCAAGGGTGGCTGTGATTACCAGTCAGGGCACATGCCTGGGTAGGGGGCGCACGAGAGGCAACCACACATTGATGTTTCCCTTTTTCTCTCTCCTTTCCCATCTCTGTAAAAATATGTAAATAAAATCTTTTTTAAAAATTAAAATGCAAATTTAATTCTACAGATGAAAACTACAGTGTCTGATGGCAGATTAGACATTGAGCAAGAAAAAAAGAATCAATGAAATTGAAGACATAGCCATGGAAACTAGCCAAAGTAAAACAAAAAGAAAGGAATAAAAAATTGTGTTGTGCTACTACTGTGATGTGGGGCAAATTTGGGCAGCTCACTATAAATGTGATTAGAGTCCCAGCAAGAGAGAGGGGAATGGGGGAATTAAAGCAGGAATAATATTAGGAAAAATGAAAGTTGAAAATAGTCCAAATTTAATGAAAACTAAAACCACAGATCAAAGAGGCTCAATAAACTCCAAACACAACGACATGACAAAAATTATATAAGAGCACATTACAGTTAATTAGCTTAAAACCAGTGATAAAGAGATAGCAAAGAGTAGTCGGAAGAAAAGCAAACAGTGCATACATGGGAACAAAGGTAAAAATAACACTAAATTTCATGTAGGACATGACAAGCCAGAAGTTAGTAGAGCAATATCTTTAAAATACTGGAGAAAAGTACTACCGAATAAAATAACTAATATAGAATTATATGCCTGATAGATGTATCTTCAAAACAAAGGTGAAATTTTAAAAAATTTCTTACATTCAATGGCTAACTCATCATCTATAAACCTTAAATACAAGAAATCTTTAAGGAAAAATTTCCAGAAGTCAAATGGCACCACATTGAAATATGGAAATACACAATGGAAGGAAGGCTACCAAAATGGTAACTGTGGGTAAATATATTCTTATTATGTAAAATATCCAAGTGATAAATAAAATTATTTTGAAATAAATTGTGATATTCATTATTA
This sequence comes from Mormoops blainvillei, assembly GCA_004026545.1. Classification (NCBI taxonomy): domain Eukaryota; kingdom Metazoa; phylum Chordata; class Mammalia; order Chiroptera; family Mormoopidae; genus Mormoops; species Mormoops blainvillei. Next base: position 117,667 of record PVJD01002370.1, on the reverse strand, counting down.
TAGTACATGAAAAGTAAAATATGATTTACATCACTAATCGAATGGATTTCTTGGATACTATTATGTGAGAAGTGTAAGATGCAGAGAAGGCTATATAATGTGCCATATTTGTTACATAAAAATGGCAAAAATCCATTTTCTTTGTGTATCAATCATGATATTATATAAACAGAGGAAAGTACAAATTAGTATGTTGACATTAGCTACATAGTAGGTAAAAGGAAAAAGAGGTGGAAAGGATATAAGTATAAATAATACCCAAATTCTATAAAAATAAGAATGTTCATTTTCCAAAATAAAAAGAGCCCTGGGGTAAGACATATATGAAAATATGCAGTTGGGTCGGGGACCAGGTATATCTAGAACATACAAAAGGACACTATAAAAATATCAGTGGAGCTTCTTTCTGGAAATTGAGGACTATTTTTTACTTCTTCCTTTACATTTTTGTGTGTGGTTTAATATTTTACAGTGACTTCATATTTTCAGTTTAGTGAGAAAACTATTATGTATATGTATTGAGGAAAATATAGATTTAAAAAAATATTTGGGTGGAAATGTGTTAGAGAGGGCTTATTTTAAAACAAAGTTACTTGGAGTTCTAGTCAAACAGGCATTTAAAAAATGTAACAGTTTAAGAACTGATTCACTCACATAACTGAAAAGCCCAAGGGTAGCCCTGGCCTTTGGCACTGTTGATACCAGTATCCAAGTAGTTTCATCTGGAATGTGCTTGTCTCTATCTTTCTGGGTTTCTTTGTGCATGTGTTGGAGTTCTTGACAGGCAAGGTCTACTGAAGGTTGACAAGATGGCCATAAAAATTTCTATGTAGATATCCAACTAGGTGAGAGCTCCAGTGAATTAATTTCTCTTTATTCAATGTGACAGCAAACGTCCTCAGGTTGATCTTCCCTTGTCCTATGTGGCCTGGGTCATGTGCTCTAATTCTGTGGGTCTTGGAGTACAGTTCACTTACTGGCAAAATGGGGTACTTGAGCCAATTCTTGGAGTCAGAATAGAGTTTGTCTTACCTGATCCAGAGTTTCAGATGATTTCCTTGACAAAAATAGTGATGTCCGCATCAATGCACCAAATACGCCGGAGTTGGGCAATGGTCCCAAGGACAAGAAGTCTCCTAAATCCTGAATGAGAAAGAAAATTTAAGAGGTATAAAGGGAAAGAAAAACAACCACCTAAGTGGATATATGTTCTGTATATGATTTTCATTATAAGCATAGGTAGAAGACAAGAAACACATTGAAAAACACGTATTGCAATAAAATACGTAATATTTATATAGGAAGTCCTTATAACATGAAAAAAATAGAAAAAAAATGATGAGCAAAAGTAAGAATTCTCAGTTAAAAATGCTCATGACCAATCAGCTTATAAAATCTTCTCAGTTGTAATCAGCAATGCAGATGAATGTGATCAAAAGATTTCAGCTTTTATTAATTATATTAAGAAACTAAAAATGAAAATATGATAAATTACAATGGTAGAACGGCCTTCTAAAATTGGTGCTCTCATGCAAAGCTGATGGAAGTATAAATTGGTAAAGCCTTTAAGGTTGGTAAGTTGACGGTAATCTGTCAAAATAGAAAATGCATATACTAATATCTGCCCTACGAAAAGATTCACAAATACACACAAATGTGTATTTATAAGACTACTTTTGCACCATTGTTTGTAATAGCAAACAAAACAAAACAAAACTGGAAAATAAATACCTATCAGTGGGACAATGATTAACAAATTATGGGATGGACATATTTTGAACAATATGAAAGTCCATTAAGAGTATGAAATAGCTCTATGTAAATGGAAATGGACAGCTCACCAGGCAGCATGTGATTTTTATTGAAAGTGATTCTATATTTATGTGCAAGTACACATTTTCCCTAATTATCCCCGTGAGTGTATGAGTGTGTGAGTGTGTGAATACACACAGAAAGGGCAAAAGGGGCATTCACTGTGGATAGACGTTACATCTGCGGAAAAGCAGGGGCCTAATGAGAGGAGAGAAATATACGTCTAAGTACGAGACCTTTTGCGACAATTTTCTGTAATTTTTCGGGTTATGACTAGTGGAGGGAAAGTACTGCAAATGCTGGGATCTATGAAGAAATAAATATACCATAGTTGCAGAAATTATAAAAATCATCTTTCTGAAGCCTGTTGTTCAAAGAGACGGCAACTGTTGTTTTTGTTCTTACCCTCCATTCATAGGGAAGCGATGCACCTTTCCCACTCTAGCATCCTGACCCCGTCTTTCCTCCCCACCCCTCAGCCTCCCGGCGCTGGCCACACATGCTGATGAAAATGCTATCAGAAGCTGATCAATACCAGCCCATTATAGCATGGCCTCTGTGGAGATTATCTCACGCCGGGTAATTTATTTCCTATGATCAACATACCATCAGGAATTTATCGGCTGATATTTCTTAAGTCTTCTGAAATTGTGAGAATTGCCCTAATAGTTGAAGGAGCTAAACCGAGAGGACAGCACATTTCTTCTTGACATTCACCCTCCTCGAGTTCCTCTTCCATTTTAAGGTAAGTTTAACTATTTCAATGTTTTTTTTTCTTTTTATTATTGAAAATAGCTGACCAATTTACTATGAATCAACACACAGGCACCAGCAAGTGGGCTATCGCTTGCCAAGATTCTGCTTTGGTGTTTCTGCGCACGTGGCGGGGAACGCGGGCGGGCTGGTTTGCGGGGCGGGGGCTGCCTGCGGGTCCCGGGCAGCGGCGGGCAGGCCAGCTCGGCCGAGATCAGCACCGGGCAAGGCTGCCTCGCGCAGCCCTTCCAGAAAGCCATTGAATCTGACCACGCCTGTTAATGCACTACGATGAAGTTATTCACTTATTTTATATACGTATTTTGTAAAAACTCAATTTTCTCAATCATTATTTTATTCCATTGTGAAACCAAAGATTGTTTGTGAAAATATATCACTAGATGTATAGACCAGGGAAAGAGTATGGTTTGGTTTACCAATAAGGGTTTTTGCATGAAACTTTAAGTAAATGTTCAGGATAAAAAGTATTTTGCATCTTGATTCTAAGGTATTTGGCTTACAATTTAATTTTTTTATATTCTAGCGCATGAGTTTAGATTATTGAATTTGATTTTTTTTAAACAACTATCAGTTTGATGATTCTTTTTGTTGTTGTTACCTTCTGTTCATTCTTGTTTTCTGTGTTTGTTAATTGTCCTATTATGCTTTCACTTTCTGGGTAAATTTATAAAAATTATGTTGCTGACTCTGTGATGATATGAATGTTGAGTCTAAATGTGGCTCGAGGGAAGTTTTTGATATCCAAATCTTGGAGTATTTCAGGTTTTTGATGAAGGGAGATTATGTTCCTTAATGTAATTTTAATGCATAATTTAATGACTGCAATAAATCCTGATGTATTTTTTTCTTTCTACAAAAGAGGCAATACTGTTACCTAATATTTACTACAATTCCTCAATTTACAATTGAGGTTACAAGTATTCATTTTGCTGTATTTGGTACATAAACCTCTTTATTATACAAGATAGCTAGCTGTGAAGGAACTTCACTAATGAACATAGTAAGAAATAGAACTTTAGATTTCAAAGTTTTTAAGTCAAAGTTATTTCTTGCATAATGATCTGTTTTTGTTTTTTTTTTACATTTCTTCACACAAAAGCAAGTGCATAGGCTTCCTAGCTTTTTTTACCTCACACATTTCAAGCTTATTTCTATATTGGGAAACGACGTTTATTTTAAATTATTAAAGTTACATGAGGGAATAAGTATTTTTATGTAAAAAGAAAATACAGTACAAATGTATCTGATAGAACGTCTTGATAGGATTCCACAAAGAAGAGTTCATTGCATGGCAATGTATCTAATGATTGAGGGAAAAAAAGGAGAATATTTCCTATTATAAGAAAATAGTAACAAATTGCACCGCCTTAAAATGGAGCCGGAGCTGCCAGGCCGTAGGAATTGCCGTGCACATCTTACGCCTTGCGTCTGTGGCACGGTAAGACAGGGAAAACTTTGGACTAGGACGAAGGAACTGTTTGCAAAGATAACAAGCAAGCAGTCGTTATGACTATTGGACTAAAAATTGAAAACAGTGTTTAGAATTAACATTGCTATGTTATTATCTGCACCAATAGAAGAGCCTTCTATTGATGTCATTATCCCCCATCTCTTTCTCATGAATACCCTTTGTCTTTGTCTCCTAATCAAAACACTACTTGGACTTTTGCCTGAATAGTGCATCCTGAATAGCTATTTTTATTGATCTCAAATAAATGCTTATTGCTTCTTACTTTGAAAAGCCTTTATTTTTAGGTTAGTACCACTTTTCGGACTGGCATATAAATTAAATAACCAGAATAAATAAGATTTGAAGGGGGGGGGGAGACAGAGAGAGAGAGAGAGCGCGCGCTAAAGAGCAGTGTTTCACCTTTTCCAAAATGTATGGAAAAAGGGAGCATAGGAAAATGTTTTAGTTGACCCATGCTCTTCTTTTGTTTTTAAGTAATGACCGTGTATTTTATTTTATTTTCTATTTTTATTTTAATTTTTTATAGTTGACATTCAATATTATGTTAGTTTCAGGTGTGCAGCATACTGGTTAATAGATGGTTTTGGGAAAACTGGACAGATACGGGGAAAAATGAAACCGGGCCACTTTCTTACGCCATGTCCAAAAGGGATAACTGCCTTACATGTAAGACCCGACGCCACACCATTAAACTCCTAGAAGAAAACATAGGCAGTAAACTCTTTGACATTTATTAATATTTTTTTGGCTATGTCTTCTTGAGCAAGGGAAACAAAAGAGAAAAATAAGCAAATGGAACTACATCAACTAAAAAGTTTTTGCACAGCAAAGGAAACCATCGACACAATGAAAAGACAACCCACTGAGTGGGAGAACATATTTGCCCATGATACATCTCATAAGGGGTTAACATCCAAAATTCATAAAGAACTTAATAAAACTCAACCTCCAAAAACACCCAAACGATCCAATTTAAAAAAATGGGCAAAGGACCCAAACAGGCATTTCTCTAAAGCATACATTCAGATGGTCAACAGACATGAAAAGATGCTCAACGTCACTAATCAGAGAAATGCAAACTAAAACCACAGTGAGATACCACCTCACACCTGTCAGAAAGACGTTTATCAACAAGACAACAGGTGTCGGTGGCGTCAGCAGTGTTGACGAGGCTGCCCTGTTGGCGGGAATGCAGCCTGGCGCAGTCCTGTGGCAAACAGTCTAGAGGTTCCTCAAAAAGTTAAAAAATAGAACTGCCCTATGACCCACACTCCTTTGAGTACTAAAATCCAGGGCTAGAGGAGGTGACCCCTGTCTTACAGAAAAAATGAGGATTAGTTGAGTGCAAGTGAATAGGCTTGGTTTGGGTTCGAAACAGTGTTAATAGGGGAGTGGGCTCTGAGCTATCGATAAAGATGCAGAAAAGGCTTCACAAAAATAGAAGCCTTGGCAAGAAAGTCTTTTAAATAATAAAGGGCAATAAAGATTATGTTAAAATTGCCCAAATAAGATTTATTTATTACTATTTATTATTGAGCAGCTTAAATTTGGATAATGACTGAGGGGAGGCGTTAGTCGACAACCTGCAGAGCTAGGACAGGTGGCTGCCGGGGCGATCCGCAGAGCTTCTGTCGGTGCCGCTCTCGCACCTCGCGTGCCTACCTTATGCTTGTTGAAAAGGATACCGAAGCCATCACATAGGCTCGGAAAGCAGTTGTGCAAGCGTTCGGTGCTGGATTTTTATTAATGTGGAGAAATAGATTTTGGAGTCAAATCACATTTGACACATATTAGTGACTGTGCATTCTTAATCCTATGGCATAGGTCAGCTGCTAATATTTTCATACAAATGAGGAAATAGAAACTCAAACATTCCTAAAGGCCCCGAAATAATTAGTGAGAGGGCACTCTGCTAATCTCCCTAAAACATAATGAGTGCAGTTTACTTCTGTATTTCTTTTTTTTTTCTTATGTATCTCATAGTTGGACAACAGTTTGGTGTCCCCCGAAGGCTACAGTCAGCTTTAATCATTTATTTTATTTATTCCCTCATTCAGTCATTTATTCACAAGGACACTGAACAGCAGAGCTGTGGGAAGTGACAGAGATGCAAACATCAATAGAAATGGGTTCTTTTCTGCAAAAGACTGACAGTTTCAAAGATTCTACCCTTTAGGGAAACATCATGCTAATATAAATAATTTAGAGATCATCAAAACCCTGTTGCAGTGTAATGTTTCGCAGATTGGAATAAGACTGCTGAAGTTCAGATCTCGTTGCTCCCACTCTGAGGGGCTTTTTTTTCCCCTCCCGCTTTTAGAAGAAAGTGATAATGCTACCTGCCCTGTGGGATTATTCAGAGTGCCTGGCACAGAATCAGAACTTGATAAATATCACATCATCTACACATCGTCACTGTTCATATGAAATACAACTAGTATCGCATACTGGTTAAACCACTTTATTATTCCAAGTTGTTATACATGTACATGATATGCATGTCTATGTGTATTAATATTGATAAATATCTTAATATTTAAATAGCACATGTGTAATCTGATGAAAAACATCTATTGACATGTGATGTCTCCCCCGACGGGTGGACTCCTTCCTGTATAAACCAAACTTTCTGGAGTCCGCATAAGTTGTTTTGGAGATGAGAGGTTGGATTATAATAAAGTTTATCCATGAGCATAATTTGCTTTGTTTAAAAATTATATTAACTTACTATGGGAATAGTTTATCTCATATGAATCAATACATCTGATTAACATGTGTGTATGTATATATGATTAATAAAAATGAAGAAACTAAATAGTGCATGGTAAAATAGAGTCTGCAGCCTTAAACTTTCTGAAGATCAGGTACATGAGTAAAACAAATATTTAACATGGCAGCTGTATTTTGGAAGCAAGTGAGCATATCTGTTCCTTTCCTCAAAGTTGCCAAGAAAGGGGAAAAAAATGGAAAGAACTGAATATCTAAATCTCCTTCAGATAAGGCCTTAGAAGGATATACTGGGCAAAATGACCTGTTATTCATTAACATTTACACAGTAACTCAAGTGCATTAGTTTTGAATCCCAGCTTTGCCATCCACCTAATTCACACCGCCTCTTGACTGAATTCCTGAGATAACCTTGGTTACCTGGTCCCCCAGCTCCCACCGCTGACTGCCACAGCCTTTTCTCCACAAAGAAGTACAGTGATTTCTCCTCACCAATAATGAACTATCAGAAAAAGTAATTACGAAAACAATCTCATTTACAGTCACATAAAAAATGTCTATGAAGAAATTTAACCAAGGAAGTAAAAAAACCTATACTCAGAAAGTTATGACACTGGAAAAAGAAATTGCAAAAGAAACAAATAACTGGAAGCACATACTGTGTTCATGAAGAGGACAATTTAACATTGCCTAAATGTCCACGCTACCCAAACCGATCTATAGAGTCAGTGCAGTCCCTATCACAATACCATTGGTGTTTTTCACAGAACAAGCCAAATAACCCTAAAATTCATCTGGAACCACAAAAGGCACCAAATAGCCAAAGTAATCTTAAGAAGAACAAAGTTGGAGGTATCATGCTACCCCATATCAAACTATATTACATAACTATAGTAATCAAAAAAGTATGGTACTGGCAAACAAAACAAAACAGAAAGCCAGACATATAGCTCAATGACACAGAATAGAAAGCCTAGAAATAAACACACACCTGAGTGGTCAATTAATCTAAGACAAAGGAGGCAAGGAAATAAGTGGTGCTGGGAAAATGGGAAGGATAAAAGCAAAAAAGTGAAACTGGACCACTTTCTTACACCATACACAAGGACAAACTCAAAATGAATGAAAGATGTAAGGTAAGACCTAAAACCACAACACTCCGAGGAGAAAACACAGGCTGTAAACTCCTTGGAGTTGCCTTGACATTGCTTTTAGCAATATTTTTTTGGATCTGTCTCCTCAGGCAACGGAAACAAAAGGAAAAATAACAAGTGGGACTACATCATACTAAAGAGTTTTTGCACAGCAAAGGAAACTATTAACAAAATGAAAAGACAACCTACAGAATGGAATAAGATATCCATCGGTGATAAATCTGATAAAGGGATAATATCCAAGATATATAAAGAACTCATACAACTTAATACTTTAAAAAAAAATCCAATTTAAAAATAGGCAGAGGTCCTAAATAAACATTTCTGTAAAGAAGATATACAGATGGCCAACAGGCATATGAAAAGATGCTCAAGGTCAGTAATATTCAGAGAAATGAAAATTAAAAACAATGAGATATACATACATATGCACACACATTGTACGTATATACAAAGGAATATTACCTGGCCATGAAAAGAATGAAATCTTACCATTTGTGACAAGATGGATGAACCTAGAGAGTATTATGCTAAGTGAAATAAGTCAGACAAAGACATACTATATGATTTCACTTGTATGTGCAATCTAAAAAACAAAATAAATGAACAAACAAACTCATAAGCAGAACAAACTGACGGGTGCCTAATGAGAGAGAGTTTGGGGGGTGCTGTGTGAAAAGGGTGAAGGGATTAAGAGAGCGGTCCTCACCCTTTTGGGCGCCAGGGACGGGTTTCATGGAAGCTCATTTTTTCATGGACTGGGCTGGAGGGCATGGTTTCCGGAGGCTTCAAGTGCATTACATTCAAGCTCACCTGCTACTGTGCGGCTGGGTTCTTAACAGGCCCGACCAGTACCAGCCCATGGCACAAGGTTGGGAACCCCTGGATTAAGAAGTACAGATTGTCAGTTACAGAAACCATCATGCGATGTAAAACGAACTGTAATAACTGTGTATGCTGACAGGTGGATACTAGACTTAGTGGGTGGATCACTTCATAACGGATATAAACATCTAACCATTAGGCTGTGAACCTGAAACTAATATAATATTGAATCAACTGTGAAAGAGGAATTTTTTAATTAAAAAATAAAAATAAACCGATAGAAATAAACAAATAGAACGATACCAATGCCCTGCCAAAGAACCCTCCCTTTCCATCCTGCTGCACTTAGGATAACAGATAGAGCCCTTTCACAGGTTTGCCTGGTGTACAAGTTGCTTGTGACTGCTGTCAAGGTGTCTTAAAACAGCAGACATTTAGGGCCCAGAAGTCCCACATCAAGGTGCTGAGAGGCCCTTGATCCCTCCAGAGGACCTAGAGGAAATCTGCCCCTAGCCTCCTCAGGGTTCTTTCAGCCACTGACACTCCCTGGTTTGTGGCAACATAAGCCCGATTGTCAAGGCCATCACCACCAATCTTCTCGGCCCCTTGTCACATGGCCTTCTCCGCCTCTCTCTTATAAAGACACTTGAGGTGGCCTTCGGAGCCCGCCCAGGTCCTTTGAAGTTCCTCATCACAAGATCTTAAGGGAATCCCATTTGCAAAGAGCTTACCACGGAAGGTTAACTTCCATGGGTTCTGGGGATGAAGACCCGGTGTGTTTGACATCTGTCATTCAGCCACCACACCTAGTTTCTGCCTCCAGCTCCAGCCTCACTCAACGCCACTTGCTCTCGTTGTCCTAGCCACACTGGAAATCTTTCAATGCCTTTTAAGATGTTAAATTTTCTCACCACGAGGGCCTCACAGATGCTGTTTCACCACTACGGGGGAGTCTTTCAAGCACTCTGCTGGCTAATGGCTGCCTCCTCCTAGGACACATGCTGAATGACACCTTCCAGCAGGTACTGCCTGGCATCTCACAGTATAACTAGGTCCTGCTATGCCCCTCCCAGTGTCGTGTCCTTTTCCTTTGCAGTGTTGGTGGCAGTGCTTAAATATCTCATCATTTGCGTTAGTATCTGTGTAAGTTCTGTGTCCTCTGCAACACTATATGGACAGAAAAGACACCTGCTTTATTCACCAGTGTAGGTCCAGCGTCATGCACGGTAAAAGCAGCTCAATAAATACACATTTTCAATTTGGAGACAACCTTTGTAATAATTATGCATTTACTCAACAAATATAGAGGGAGGCCACAAGGTGTGCCAGAGTTCTGATAGAGATACTTTGTCTCATTTAGTGAGAGATATGTTCTTTCATTAATTTTTTATATAATGAAAACATTGTTGACAATTGCAAAGTTTTAAAATGCGGTTTTTCTGTGTATACCTTGGGCTCTGAATTTATAATAAAAAATATATGGTTAAGTTAGCCTTATGTTAGGCTATCAAATAAAAGTAATAACAGCTTCTACCTAAACTTGGAATCTCGTACTAAAAAATAAATTGGCTTATTTTTATGTTCTATGTTTTACTTCCAATTATAAGGATGAGGGAAGGTCTCAAGATATTTGAAGTTATATTTGTGAAAATAACACATTTAAAGTGTGAATAGTATTTATCCTCAGTTAATGAAAAAAAAAAACAACTAAAAACCAAACACCAAATGTGATCATCACTCTTTTTTCTTAAACGTGTTTTTCACACCGTAGCCGTTCGGATGGGCTGCATAAAACCTCTGCACAGTAGAATACAATTCGTGGTTATGATCAACATCTTGAAGTGCGTTTAATTAGTTTACACTCCTGACAAACTCATATTTTAACAGCTGTGTGACTAACACGTTCTGCCTTTAACCACTGGCATGTTACAGATTTATATCAAACAATAATTGACTGGAAACAGAAGTGTAAACTTTAAAAATATCAAAGCCATCCAAGATAGTGGCACGCCATGGAGTGATAACTAATTTGTTAAATGATAGAACGCTGAGGATTTACGGTGCAGTTTCCTTTTAAAAGGCAAAAATGTCCGAACGGCCTTTATCTATAGATTTTTAAAATAAAAAATAGAAATTGAAACACGCGACCCCTGCCTCTTATGATGCGATTGTTGGTCTGGAGAGAATAAGCTGCCATAGGTCATGAGCCACCCCGTTTGTTCTGTCAAGAGTAGGAGGTTCTGGAAACGCTCTCCCTGGCCCAGCTTTCGGAACTGCGTCGGCAGCGAGGAGCCTTTAGGGATGCGGTGACATTTCCTCCTGGACAAGGAGCAGGCATGGGCTGCTTACCATGCAGTCCCCCAGGCCCAGGGCTCCTCTCTTGTTCCTCAGTTCACTGGGTCCCCCGGCATCACCCCGCCCTCACGGAATCTAGGGAAATGGGAGTTGGGCCCCCAAAATAAAGCCGTAGACAAAGCTTTTGCCAAGCAGTTCGTTCTTTCCTACTCAGCAGTCTCGCATCTTCTGCCTGAGTCTGTGAAACAGCAGTATTTACCCAGGGCACAATTCCTGGCCTTCACAGTTTTGGACATCACCCTAGAACCCTTTTGTAAAACAATATGCTGACAAGCAGTTGGCAGATAACAGGCTCTCACTATATCTCGTTAGCCATTCAACAACTATTTTGAACTTCTCTTTCCTATGACATCATTCATTTTAAATAATAAATTTGACTTTCTTGCCTCTGCTTAAAATCCTTAATTGACTCTTCTGGGATTTGGATGGAAATCCAAACCCCTTTCCAACAATTACCCAATACTATTCATAACCAAAGCACAGCTATTCTGTGTGCTTTCAGACCCCATCTTACTTTGCCTTTTATGTCTGTTCTATCCGTATCTTTCTGCTGGGATGTTGTCCTCACTTTTCCATTTGGCTAATTAATTTGTATCCTTCCAAAACCTTCAAGTCTGTTTTTACCAAGAAACCCCCTGACCCGTATGGACCTCCTCCTTCTTCACCCCCATCCCTCAGCCTCCACGGACATTTTATTTCCGAAGAGCGCATTCACAAAGGCCCCATCCTTTCCTCCATGGTCCAAGCACGTAGACGTGGATGAGGTTTGCACCCTCTCTGCTGCCCCCCAGCCCCACTTTAGTTGTGACAGACAACCCAGCAATCCAGTGGCTTGCCACCCCAGGTTCCTCTGCCAGGTGCTAAGGGCACAAGGCAATGGGCGGAGGTAGTTCTCTCAAAGGCAGGGGAGCGCGGAGTCCCTCACTGTCCACGCTAGGCCAGCAGCCTTCCTCTTTCGTGTCCATTAACAGGAGTGAAGTCTGCATGTCTCACTGGGGTACAGCCCATTGGCGTCAATATCCAGGTAAGTTTCAGAACCTAGTGGGTCTAAGTTTCCCATTTATTTACCAGGGGCCTTTTTTTTTTTTTTTCTTGCATCAAGGTTGCCAGATTGTCTTTATCTCATAGGTGTCTACTCTCTGTACCCCTATCACCAACACTTGCTGTGGAAGAAAATGAAATTCCTCAATCTGCTGCCTTTTTTGCAGTTTCTGCTGAAGTAAAAGGACAGGCCCTTCTCTTCTCTCCTGGTAGACATGACAGAAAACAGAGCAGTAGCAAAAATGGACAATAGTGGAAAACTGCAAAGCTCAAAGAGCCACCAAGATGTGCAGTCCCGACTCCACCTGTTAGCAGCTATCGAAAAATGCCAAGGTACCTTTCAGAAAAAGGAAATTCCTCCCCTCCGCTCCCACCCACCCACCTTCTTCCAAAGGCTTCCCCTAAGACAGAGACGCAGAGGCCGGTCGACCGTGAAGCTCAGAAAACTGAAGCTTCACGGTCCCCACTTTCACAGGCTCCTTCAAGGTCCTGGGAGGGGCTTTATTAACGCCCATGGTCCTAGTTCTATGGATTTAAGTGTGTTCCCCCCAAATTCACATATTGAAGTCCTAAGTCCTAACTGAACTGTATTTGGACAAGAGCCTGAAAGGAGATAATTGAAGTTAAATAGTTCGTAAGGGCAGGGCCCTGATCTGATACAGCCGTGTTCTGGTAAGAAGAAGCTTCTTGCTCCCTCTCTCTCTCTCTGGTTCTCTGATCTTCCACCTAATCCCCTACAGTGCCACCTGTTCTATGACTGAACGTGAAACAGCTTCCCCAGTGGGGGCGCACACGCTGATGGCTGATCCAGGGACTCTTTCAAAATCTGTCCTTATTTTTGGGTCTGTGTTTTTTTCCTCTAGTTTCATTCCCCTCAAAGTTAGTATAATGCAGGTCAGTGTTAAAAGTAAATTGTTGCCAGAGAGAAACATTAGGTCCTCCCGAGACCCAAGGCCCATCCCCACTGGAAGAGGATGACAATCAAGGAAGTTTGAGCATGTCTCAAAATTTCACCTGGGGGAAATTCTGTCTGTTCTTTCAGTTAACACTAGCCAGGTAGCAAATGCTGAGTATCTCTAGAAAACTCCAGAAACTTCGGTCAAGTGCCCCAAGCTCTCCCAGACCCTGTGAGGACCCTATGCTTTAGGAAGTGGTCCAGTGTGCCTCTGAAAAGCATGGGGCATTCCTTCACGTGACGTCATTCATTCCAATGAACCAAGCCTCGCAGACAGAAGGGAAGGTGTGGACGGAAGGCAGTTCTTGCCTTCAAGTCGTTCGTAGTTTAGTGTCACAAATGTATTTTCAATAATGAAGACACTGGTGAATGAATGAATGTTCTATGTGATCAGATTACCAAGTCTCTCTAAGTTTCCATTCCTTACCAGAAAATAAGGCTCGTGGCACTGTGCATCTCAGGGGACTGAAGCCGGACAGGCTGAGATGCTGAATCAAAAGGGCTGCGGCACAGTGTTCTGCATACAGTCATCACTAAATTTTTAATGATTTTTGTTGTGAGTGTAATAGTCTCACATTATTATTGGACGCATACCTCATGTAGCCATTAGTGTCGACCTCGATGCTGCAGCACTCAAAATGTGAATAATTAAAATACATTTTGATAACTGATTCATATCACAAATATTGCTGGCATAGTTTTTACCTTTTGTGCTAAAAAATTCACTGTCATTTCTTTCATAACACTAAGTAAATTAAGAGTAAATTTACTTAAGGTTAATTAAATGGTCATGAGGATATCTTCTCAATAATTATTTTAGAAAGAAGGCTAGCTCTGTTTGAACTTAAAGTTTTGCTCGGAATAAAATACAAAATCAAAAGTAAGAAACAGCAACACTTTTAAGTAATTGAAATGTGAAGTTTAAGAGTAGAACATACAGTTCATCTCGCTGGGTTTGAAATCTGTAAGATGCGTACGGCGAGAACGAGAGGATGCCCTCTGAGAAGCACCGTGCTGTACGGCAAGGAGACGTGGGGCGCACGCCGCTGGCGGGCCCTGCGGGGCGGCTCTCCACCCTTCTCTAACCTTTATTGGGCTCCGTCAGTGGGCTCTTTCGGCTCCTGGCTTTCGCCTGTGTTCAGCCGATGGGAAGCCTGAAGAGGCAGAGTCAGGATGCTGAGCCGAGCCCTGCCTCCTCCTCCGCAGGGTCACTTCGGTACGGGTGCGTCTCTGGGTTGAAGTTCACAGCTCCCTTCAAGTTGACCGCATTTTCCATCATCGTCTCCTGCCGGATCACGGGAAGGAACTCGCAGCCCACGGAGCTTTAAGTCTTAGGGTGTTAATAGCAGTTGCTCTTGTAGTGCCATGGCGTGGCACTATCTCCCCAGGCTTTCCTACACTCTGCCCACACTTTAGAAACAGTGCCCTCTTTAAATTATCTTAATTTAAATGTGCCATCTGTTTCATGCTAAGGTCCCAATGAAAACATCCATAAAATAAAAGGCTAATGATTTTTGTTTTTTGGGGTTTTTTTTGTTACATTAAAAACAACCTGTCTAGGAAAAAGGGAGAAAAGCTGTACTTTTAAATTTCATGGGGAAGCAGAAAGGATTAAGTTGAGAGCACGATCTCTTTTGTTAGAATCGTTATAGCCAAATTCTGATTTGGTCATTTATTACCTGTAATTTACTCTATTACTCTAAAATTCAGTGTTCTTCTAATATGGGTTAATGATGAATTGTCAATAGCATCTATCTCATTTTACTGATGTCAGGATTGTACAAAAAAGCATTAAGGACTTCCAGTCAACATGGCAGAATAGGAAAACACTTTGCTCACCCCTCCCATGACCACATCAAAACTACAACTAAATTACACAACAAGTATCATTGAGAGCCACATGAAGTCTAGCCGAACAGCAGTCCTGTAACTACAGATATAAAGAAGTCACATCAAGACTGGTAGGAGGGGTAGAAACAAAAACCAGGTGGGTCCCACACTCACTGTGTGGCGATTAAGAGTTGGGAGGGGTATCTGGGCTGCAGAATTCTCCCCACCCCACAGGAGTAGGGGTCCCAGCCTCACATCAGGCTCCCCAACTCTGGACACCAGAGCCAGGAAGAAGACTCCCCGTAACACTGAGTCATGAAAACCGGTGGGAACTGCATCTCTGTGGGACAAAGGGCTGCTAGAGACCCAGGCTCCCTCTGGAGGGGCCAGTGCACAGACTCACTCGCAAATTTACTTGCTCTGGGCCCCAGCACACAGGTAGCAGCCCAAAAGGAGTTAGGGACAAGGGGAGGACCTAAACTGACTAGATGCAGGGCAATGACTGGAGAGGGAGGGAGTCAGGGCAGCTCTCCTCGGGGGGCAGAAGTGCCGTCGGGCACCATTGCTTGTTCATGAACTACTCCTCCCACCCAGCTGGCAGACATGGGCTGGCACCGAATCTGTGCTCTCCGTTAACATGGCTAACACTGCACCCTGCCCCACCCAACAGGTACATGGGTCCAAACCTTTTCCACTGGCTTTTTCACACAAAGAACCTGCTTTTGCTCACACTGTTATCTTTCCCCAAATCTCTCAAAGGTCCACAAAGCCAAAACAAGCAGCAACTGGCCCCCGCATCCCCTGTATCTTTTAAGTGACCCCAAACGCAGTACAAACACTGAATGGTCTAGATTTGGATTGTAACTTTCATTAGGTGGCCCCAAGCCTGGCAAGGAGTAGCAGCCACTCTTGGCTGGGAAGGTGGCCAAGCCTTGCACAAACAGCAGCTGGCCTCAGCTCATATCATGGTGCCCAACAAAGGGTCCCAACCCCAAAACTAGCGGTACTTGGCCTTGGATCACAGTGTACTATCTCCCAAGTGCCTCCAAGCCCAGCACAAGTGGCAAACAAATGCAGATCACTTTGCAGTTCATACTAGGCAGCTCCAAACTGGGGACAGAGGCAGCTGCCCTTGACCTGCACTGGGGTTCCTCACAGGGCTTCTAGAACCAACATCCCCATTTGCCACTACAGAGCACACTGGAGCACCACCCAACTACCTCCATGGGTAACATCTCCAAGGGCTGACTCAGTTGGCACCCAAGTCCCACTGAAGTAACTCTGATTTTGTGGATTCAGCCCCGTGAGACAGATCATCCTCCACAGCTACAGCCGTCCCTCACAGCCAGTCAGCCTGAGGGTCAGTACCACCCACCTTCATGCCAACAATAAGCAAGGCTCAACGACAGCAGTAGGACATACCCAACCCACACAAAGGACACCCAAGGGACACCTGCTAAGTAAGGCCACTCTGCCAGGATGGGGAAACACAGCAGATCTCCTGAATGCATAGAAAAAAACACAGGGAGTCAGTAAAATGAGGAGACAAAGAAACACATCCCAAATGAAAGAACAGGACAAATTCCAGAAAAAAAAAACTAAATGAAACGGATAAACATTCAGTTAAAGAGTTCAAAACACTGGCTATAAGGATGCTCAGTGAAGTTAAGGGAAAAATAGATGAACCCAGTGAGAACATCAACAAAGAGATAGGAAACTGCAAAAAGGAGATAGAAGCCATAAAAAAGAACCAGTCAGAAATAAAGAATATAATAACTGATATTAAAAAAAAAAATACATGAGAGCATATCAAGAGCAGATTAGATGAAGCTGAGGATCAGTTCAGCAATCTGGAAGACAAGGTAGCAAAACCACCCAATCAGAACAGTAAGAAGAAAAGAATTTTTTTAATGGGGATAGTGTAAGGGACCTCTGGGACAACATCGAGCATACCAGCCTTCATGGGCGTACAGAAAAAGAGAGAGCAAGGTTTTAAAAACCTATCTGAAGAAATAATGACCGAAAACTCCCCTAACCTGGCAAAGAAAATAGCCATACGAACCCAGAAAGCACAGAGCATCCCAAATAATCTGGAAGGAACATGCTACCTAGTATCACACTATCAAAACAGCATGGCAGTGGCATAAGATAGACACACAGATTTATGGAACAGAATAGAGAGCTGAGAAATAAGCGCATGAACATATAGTCAATTAACCAATGGCAATGGAGGCCAGAATATACGACGGGGTAAATACAGTCTCTTCGATAAAGGTTGTTGGGAAAACTGCATAGATACGTGCCAAAATAATGAAACTAGACCACCTTCTTCCCTCATAGACAACAATAAACTCAAAATGGATTAATGTCTTACATGTAAGACCCCAAACCATACAACTCCTAGAAGATAACATAGGTGGGCAGCAAACTCTTTGACATCACTCTTACCAATATTTTTTTGGGATCTGTCTCCTCAAGTAAGGGAAAAAGGAAAAGTAAACAAATGGAACTACATCACACTAAAGTCTTTTGCACAGCAAAGGAAATAATCAACAAAATAAGACAACCTTCTGAACAGAAGCTCTTCATCAATGATAATCTGAAAAGGGGATAATACCCAAAACATATGAGGACCTTATACAACTTAACAACAACAATTTGATTAAAAAATGGGTAGAGGACCCAAACAGACATTTCTCCAAAGAGTACATACAGGTAGCCAACAGACATATGCAAACATTCACAAGGTCACTAATCACAGTGAGATATGACCTCACATCTGCCAGAATGGCTTTTGTCAATAAATCAACACAAAACAGTTGTTGGCAAGGACATGAAGAAAAGGGAACCCTTTGTGCACAGCTGGTGGGACTGTAAATCGATGCAGCCATGATGGAAAACAGCATGGGATTCCTCAAAAAAATTAAAAATAGAACTACCATATAATCCAGCAAATCTGCTTCTGGGTATTTATCTGAAGAAATCTAAAACACTAATTTGAAAAGACAGATGCATTCTTATGTTCATTGCAAAATTATTCATAACGGCTGAGCTATGGAAGCAACCTACATGTCCATCGATAGATGACTGAATAAGGAAGATGTAGTACGTATGCACAATGGAATACTACTTGGTCATAAAAAATAATTAAGTCTTGCCAATTGCAACTACATGAACTGACCTAGAGACTATTATGCTAAGTGAAATAAGTCAGACGGAGAAAGACCAATGCCACATAATTTCACTTACACGTGCAATCTAAAAAACAAAAATGAACAAACAAACAGAAACAAACCCATAAATACAGAGCATAATTTAATCTTCTGGTGGTGGTGGGGTGGGGGCATATGTAAAAGGCAAAGGGGTTAAGAAGTACAGAGTGTCAGTTATAAAAACAGTTACAGGGATGTGAAGTCCAACACAGGGAATATATATAGCCAGTAATGCTGTAGTAACTATGCCTGTGGCCAGATGGATACTGGACTTACTGAGATGATTAGTTCATAAATCACATAAATATCTGATCGCTATGTCACATACTTAAACTAATATAGTATGTCGACTGTGATTGAAAATTTAAAAGTTAAAAATAAATAAGTTGGGGAAAAATAAATTTTAAAGAACATATAAAGCGGTCGGCACAGCATCTTGCACTGGATCATCCTTCAATGGACAGTAGCTCCTGCTTTAGTTATCTGCATCTGATAACACTGCCAACAGTTAACATTTTAGAGGTTAATTTACTTACATTTTTACTTCCATCACAAATTTAAACACTATGGAAAAAAATCTATGCGTATATTTGGAAATAATTTTGTTATAATTCCTTTACAAACTAGAACTTGCTGTGAGTGATTATATAAGAAATATTTGTTTGTTTGTTTGTTTAATGGTCTAAATGTAACCTGTGTTTTTTGGCTTTTCTACTACCCTCATACAATATTATTAGTAGACTCAGAATAGTCCAAACTAGTAAGGCTGGATCAGAAAAAAAACGAAACATTCACTAAACTTCTCCCCATAAAAATGTCCCTCTACGCGGGTGGCTTTCATCTGCACTCACGTGCCCTGGGCTTGCCCGGGAGGGCAGTCAGCAAGTGCCGGAAGCATGCGACAGGCAGCTCAGTGGTCGGGGCTCAAGTTTCCTAACGAGAGTGTCCTTGACTTTTTATCTTCGTTTTAATACTCCACGAGAGTACATGGCTTCTTTTAAAGAACATTTCATAGTTAAGTTTAACCAAAATTAAGGTAACAGCTATTACAGAAATAAAATAGTGTATGTTGAATAAAAAATATATCTGCTCATTTCTCTTGCTGTCTGAGGCTTCCTTTCCAGTCCTGTAGTAACTACAAAAGGAATTAAAGCTAAGTATGTAAAACTGGCCTTCTCTACACATCCTAAACTTGAGCATTTATAGTAAAATCTTCCAAATTATTTCGGTGTAATTCCTACTGTTTCTTCTCATTTCAGAAGCAATGTATACTTATAATAGAAAACTTGAAAATTAAAGAAAAAGGAAAATACAATAAAAAAGAGTAATTTGTAATCTTATGAAGAAACACTGTTAATACACTAGCATATTTACAATTCACTATTTTCTATAAGCAGATGGATTTCAGATTTAAGGTGCTGTTGCATTTTATTACTGAAATTATTATAGGATAATCATGTAACTTGTCTTAAAATAAATATAATGCATCAAGTATTTTTCTATGGCATTACAAATATCTCAAAAACAGTAGAATAATCCTTTTATAAATGTGCATAATTTAGTTAAACACTCTATGTGAGTACATTTTGGTTCCTGTCAATATTTTTCTATTTTAAATAACTATATAATAATACACCTTATAAAGGAATTTTTTATACTTATCAGATTACATCCTAAGAATTTTAGAGATATAAATGATGACGGAAGGAGATTTTACTTGGGGAGGTTAACACACAATACAGTATACAGATGATGTGTTGCAGAATTATACACCTGAAACCTATACAATTTTATTAACCAATGTCACCCCAATAAAGTCAATTAAAATGGATATTGGAGAGATAAGTGTCTTAAAGAATATAAACCTATTTAGTCATTGAAAGTACACTGCTTTAAAAAATTATTTATTTATTTATTTTTAGAGAGGGGAAGGGAGGGAGAGAGGGAGAGAAACATCATGCGTGGTTGCCTCTTGTGCGTCCCCCACTGGGGACCTGGCCTGCAACCCAGGCATGTGCCCTGACTGGGAATTGAACCGGCGACCCTTTGGTTCACAGGCCGGCACTCAGTCCACTGAGCCACACCAGCCAGGGCTGCTCTTCTAGTTTTAAAACACATTTTGTAGATTTTTCTTACATAGCAGGAAGCAGCCTTTCCTTTTTATTTTATTTTGCTACTTCAAATAGATGAAGGATAGTTCCCTGTTGAGTTATTTGCATTTCCTTCTTTATGCTGAGATTTATCATTTTCTCATTTGAGTACGCTATTTGCATTTCTTCTGTGTGTTGTGCCGTTTTTTCATTGGAAGTTCTCTGTTAATAGTGATAACAAGAAACAGAGAGTCAGATTACCAGTTACACTTTTAAAGACATCGGAAGTCTGCGAATGCTAAGAAGACTGGATTGAACTATTGTCCATGGAGGGCAGAATCATTCAGAAGCCAGCTAATGGATAAGCAGCTGCTTTTAAAGAATAAACAGTACTTGCTGAATTGGAGCATAAACTTACAACCAGACAGTGGACTGCTGCAAGAAAAAGGAAAAGCTGCCAAGCTTTTAATTGATGTGAGGGGCCGGTGTGAACAAATGTTAGGTCTTTTGAGGACTAACATATAGTCCTGTTTTCCCAGCCCTGCCTTGGCTGAAATGTTGCCCTCAGCACTCGCCTAAGAAACTGGGGATACAGCTGTGAAAAGGAGGTGAAATCTCCCACAGACTTCCAGTGTTTTGGTGTTTAAGATCTACCCCTGTGGGGAAAATGGATCTAAACGGATGCAAAAGAGCCCAGAGAGGAAGGTGCTGAAGTGGGTAGTGTATTCACGCCGAGAGCCCACAGCCCATATAACGAGGAAGGAGCACTGCTTCAGGGCTCAGGTGGAGGTTCTCAGTCCATGCCCAGCAGCAGCGGCCACGGAACATAGAGACCAGCGGAATTTTACTTGGTGTGTACTGACTTAATAATAAGGTCAGAGGATGAAGGAGGCCTCAAAACCAAGGAGGAAATTACCCTTCAGTTGCTTGCCAAAATTCGAAGCATGACTGGGCAAAAACCAAAGAGGATACCTTTAAAAAATCATCTCAGGAAGGACAAAACCCACATACTCTGTCAATATTGACAAAGACCCATAAGATGCTCTATTAACTGTGGGGACGCGGGGGCCGGCTGGGCAGAGGAGGACCAAGGGGGAATAGTTGGGAAAACTGTAATAGAGTAACTACATCTATCTATCTATATATCTCTAAATATATCTAGCTATAAATCTATATATGATGAGTTACATATATAATGATCTTTGTGCATACACACACACACACACACATTTCAAGTCTCTACTTGTGCCATGGCTGTTGGTCGCTTGTTGACCAAAGCTCTCTAAAGTATCTTGTGCAGAAAATATTTTACACCTAGATATTCTCTCATATCTAGGTGTAACCAGTAGGGAACAAAAGAAAAAGAAAAAAATAATAATTGGCCCGTCTCCTGGCCTTCCACGGTACCTTTACTTTTACACGTTAAATGCTGATCTAAGGTGTCTCTAAGGAACAGGCTCAGAGGCTAAAACAACTTGAGAAACAGACTATTCTAGCATTCCTATGGAATATTTCTTTCCCCGCTGAGAATTATATCATCTTGACCTAAAATATGTTGTATAGACTCTGGAATATGCAAATTCAAGGATATCTCTTGGTTTTCTAATACTAATGTGATACTATTTAATTATTATAGCTTTAAGATTTTTTCAGTATGTGGTAGATTAATGTCTCCCTTCCAATTTTTTTCATATAGTTTTTGATTATTTTTAAAGGACCTCAGAAAACTCTACTATTTGTAACCCATTTAAAAATCACGTATTTAAGTTATTTCAAAAATAAAGTGTTTGTAATATTCAGTGTTGCATCTATGAACAGAATGTTGACTTTCTTATTAAATATACATTTCAGATATTTTTTGGTTTTATCTGTGAAGATACTGTAAAGTTATTTCTAATGCTTTTATTTTGCCACTAACTTCTGTTTGTAAACTATTTTCTTAAATTATCTAAATTGTTTCTGATGGTATACAGCAAATACATTTATTTTATATTTTTATTTCATGCATGCTAACTATAAGGCTTTATATTTTTATTTCCTGCAATTTAGACTTTTGATTTATCTCTTACAATAGCCCACAAATGATTGTAATATATATCTTACTCATGTTTCATGTATTAATTTAGTAAAGCTCCCAGAACAAGATAAAATAAATACAGTTTTTCAAAACTTTGAAGAGATTTTATAGCAAGTTTCCTCCCCTCAGGGGTAACAGATATTCCCAGCGAAAGCACTTTAGTGTTCATTTTGCATTTGACCTGGAGTCGTTTGGACCCAGGGTTGACAATTCTGTATGTGCGCGATGAGTGAAAGCTTTAATTACCTGCAGTTAAAGCATGCTTTTAGATGGCACATTTGTTCAGGGATATTCTGAATTCGTTTGTTAGAGAAGTTCAAGATCTGTAAGTAAAATTATACATTTGTATGGTCATCAATATGTCCATACTATAAATGAATAAAAATAGACAAAAGAAAGCATGGAAATTAACAGAATAAAAAAATAGTCTTGGGACTTATTCAAAAGACCCCACGTTACCGTTCCCTGTGAGGTTTAGGAAAAGCATTTGATATTCACTCAAACTCTGTCTTCCCATTTATGCTCTAACAGAATGACATCTTAACCTGTTTATGTGGACTTAATAATGTACATATTAAGATCCATGTTAATTATGATCATATTTGAGATAATAAAGCACTTATATTATCAATAATTACATACTACATGTTGTTTTATTCTACTTCAACTATGTATCATTTTCTGAATAATAAATACAGGCTAAAAGAAATATCTTTGATCTCACTACTCTCGAGTATATCTGTATCTTGTGTTACTATTCATTGAAAACATTTCTCGAATAACTTCTCTATGTTAAACCATACATATTTGCACTGTTCAATGCAGTCGCCATTAGTCACATGTGACTAGTAAACACTTGAGGTGTGGCCAGTCCAGACTGAGATGTGTTGAAGGTGTATTCATAAAAAAGAATGTAAACTAGATTAGTAATGATTTTGGTATTGATTGCATATTGAAATGATCTTCGGATATACGGGGATACAGAAAGCATTATTAATTTCACTTAAAATATCTTTTCATCTGACTAACAGAGGATTTTAAATTGCATACATGACTTACATCACTGCTGTCACAGATGGGACACAAGAGGCCGATAACAAAATGCTACAGGGGGAGAGTACGGGGTGGAGGGACTGGGCAAAAAGGAAAAACGACTCATGGGCATGGACGGCAACGTCGTGATTGTGGGGAAGTGGGAAGGAGTCTACGGGGACTAAACGGTAACAAGAGACCATAAAAACTATTTTAAAAAATAAGTATATTTAAAAATAAATTAAAATAAGCATATACTCTCATCTCAAAGAGTGAATTACGTATTATTTCTGATGTTTTTCTGTGTATTGAAAACTCACAAATGCCTAATCAAGTAATAATCTGTTTTTATTGTGCACCCTAGGTAGGTGAGGCTTGAAAGGGTTAAATAACTTTTTCACAGCTTTATAGGTGGTAACCATGGAAGGTAGAATTAAACCTAACTGATCTAGCATTCAAAGGCATTTTTTTCCTCTTTGCATCTCTAGAGGGGGCACAGGCCCAATAAAATACAATCAAAATATAAGACAATAGATTTTGGCACATGAACAAGTTCAAAGCTGCTTCCTGGGGAAATTTTTAGCTCTCTCTATAGTCTACTTCATGCAGAGTTGAAAGACTAACTATTTGAGCAATGATACAAATCTCTTGCTCCATATTTTTTAACAAAAAGTCAACTTCTCACCTCCATATCTGCTTTTTAATAAAAGCCTCATGCTCTTTCCAGAAAAATCTCACTACAGAGTAGATTCCTTTCCTGTGCTGCTGAGCTCATTGATATAAGAGAGAGATATGCTAAGCTTCTTTTATTCTTTTAGAACCTGAAAGCAAAGCCTTTGCAACTAATAAGAACACCACAATGCTATACAATTTCATGACGGTAATTCTATTTCTATCAGAATAGCTTTCAACACTTAGAAATGCGCTCCTGGGTTTTTATCATAAACTGATGTAATAAATAGTACAAAAAAGAGAAAGGGTAAAAAAGAGGAAGTATACCCACATTTCAATTAGCGGCATGGTTTAGAAGTTGTTCACATCAATACTGATCACATTTCATTTCCTTGGACTTTCTGGTATTGACAGGGAGGCTGGGAAGCAAACCCGACCGGGTACCTACCTGCCCAGGGGGCTGCCCCGCATGGGCGGAGAGACGGGCGCGGTTCGCACGGGAGTAGTGTCTACCACAACAGCGTTGCCTGATGCCTTTCCAAAAAGCTTCCAAGTTATGTTGAAAAGGCACAGTCTCTATTCTCAGGTCCTTTTCTTCATATTCTCTCCCTCTCTCTCCCTTTCTCTCTCTCTCTCTCTCTCTCTCTCTCTCTCTGTAACTGTAGTCAAATTGGGGCATTCTCTAAAAGTCCAGTTCTTTTTAATATGTGAAGCAAAGGTATGAGCCCAATGTTGGTACTATTTCGGGGTTATTGGTGGCCTGAAAGATTATAACACATAAAGACACGCTGTGAACTGTAAACTCTAACTTAGCCCCAAATAAGATATTATTTTAATTGTGAAGGAAGAATGGCTCTTCTAAGTACTATCATTCCAAAGCTGTCAGTTATGACTTAGGGACAACTAAAAACAATGTAAATGTTATATTCATCAAATTACCAAAAAAATAATTCAGAATGCAAATAGTTGAAAGTGGAAAAGTATTTTGGAAGAAATACTTTTAAGACATCACAATTGAGCAGATAATGCGATTTATGCACGTAAACACACCTACACACAAACACAAGATCCTCATGTATGTATTTCATTTAGCATTGGCAAAATTCAATAAGGAAAGCTTTCCATTTTCCAAATGAAGAAGACTCAGGTTCGGAGACATGATGTGAATAAACTGATAATATAATGGTATTATAATCCACATATGATTCTAATGCCAGAGCTAAAGCTTAAATATCTGTTCACCCTTTATTTCGATGGATCCAAATATTAGTTTATTAATGAAGTTTAGGTTTAAAAACAGCACTAACATTATCCAGAGTAACTTACTACTTCGCCTTTAATTCTGCATTGGTCTTGCTGTTTTGGAACAAAGATACTGGAAGCTTCAATTAGATTACTAGAGACTAAATAGGAAAGCTGTATGGCTTTACTACTGCCTGCCTGATTCATAATCATAAGAATTTCTGAGTAAAAATATATCATAAATAATTTATATCCTAGGAATGGGGATGGTATAATTTTAGGGATTTTGCTAATTTTGCTAAATCTGAGATGCCTGAAATTGGAAACACGTCCTTATGTTGTCACCGAATAAACTGAAAATGTTTGATCCCTGATGAAATGTTCACATTTTGTTCAGTTCAGTGAAAATCAATATTGATTCATCATCTTTAGTTCACTGGATATAACATTCAAGTGTCAAACTCCAAACTCATCAGCTTCATCAACGATTAAATTTCCTTTAAAACAGAGATGTGGGGAATTGAATTTGCTTATTATAAATGCAAAATAGATTGGATTGCAGCCTAGTTCCCAGAATGATTGAATCTTTCTGGGTGAAGCAGTATTAAATAAGATGATTAACAAGAGACTGTATTTTTTTCTTTCATAATGTGAATAAATCAGCTTTCAGGGTGAGTGCCAGAGGTCCACATACAGCCATTCAATCAGTTGGAAAAATGAGTAATGGAAACCTTATGGAAAATTAACATTTTTTTAAATGTCGGGATTAGCACAGACACAGCCTGCCTCTTCCAGCCGTACAGCTGCAGAGAAACACGCTAAAAACAATGCTCCAGCCCTAGGTTGCACAGTTAGTGGGGAGGAGGAGGGGTACACATGCCGCTAAGTTTTCTGCATGTCTCTTGCCCTTCTCTGCAAATGCGCCAAGGTAATGAGCAACTCATACCTGAAACAGGTCATCGCTGCTTCCGTGAAGCACTTAAAGGCATTATGAGCTTTCTTTGAATACCAGGAAATACAAACCGTCAGGCTGATCTCATCTAAAACCATCAAATTCTTAAGTTTCTTTGACAAGGGTGTGTAGTAAATAGATGAGTATAACAGAAAAGAGACGATGACAAAGAAAGGTGGGATCATTTTTATGAAGTGTCTTTGTGTATAATATAAGAAAATCCGTTTGGATGGCTTCTCTGGAGACGATCTTAATGCCACACAAAAACACTGCTTCATAGTTATCAACCGTGTGGTGGCTTTGACAGAAAATTGGAAGGAAGCCCTCTCCACCTGCCTCCATGATATCTCATTATTTCATCATGAGGCCAATAACCAACAATCCTTTCCCCATATCTACTTCTAAAATATATTAGCACTTATACCTAAGAACTTTAAAATACATAGTAAGATTTATTTACACCATGATGCTTCATGCCCCATAATTAATCCAATATTAGGATGGCCGGTGTTATCAATAACTCGTTCCCTACTATCTGAGTTTCCAAATGTCCTCTGATAGGAGAAGATTCAAAACCTGACACTCTCTATTATATAATATTTGAATACTAATCACATTTTTGGCTATTTTTCTCAAATTTCTTTCAGTATCAGGTCATGGATATTTATTTTATACTTTGGATTATAATCCAATACGGAACCACATTGGCCATCAGCCATCCAGTTAATTTTTTATTTTAATGATTATAAATTTAACATCAAGAATTTTCTTATCATTCTCCTTTCTAGTTCCTAACTGTTCATTTGTTTGTCCATTAACTCATTAAGACCATATATTATTTTAGTGTATTTTATCCTTATTTGAGTATTTTATAGTAGATGTAATTTGATAAATCCAATATTTGTGCTATCACTGAGTGGATTCCTATCACCTACATATTATTTTTAGTATAGAACCCATTCACATGTTTCTTTGACTAGTAATTTTTTAAGGTTTATACTGCATGTTATAAATTATGCATTGTGGCGTTTCTAGGTTGTTTTAATTATAGATTATACATTGTAGAGTTTCTAGGTTCTTTGACTGTCTTCTAAAAGCACTGATCTTTATTTTAGTGGGCAGTTCAATTACCGGCTGGTCTCCTTGAACTTGGAAAGGCTTGATTTTATGTCGTTTATACCTGAGGAAAGCCCAATGTGTTTCTCAAACCCCTCTAAATTAGTTTCCAAACTATCTCTGCTGTAGATATTATCAAGGCCTGCTTTCAGACTGGGTTAGCATCAGTCTATCGGCATCTTATTCTAGAATGAGGACATGACTCCTAAAGCTTGGCCTCAGTGGAGTCTCTGTCAGATGCCCAGTGTACTAGGGATGTGTCAGAATCCCAGTGTTCCCAGCATGCCTCAGCTTCTAGCATCTATGCAATGCCCTCCCATCTCAGAGTTGCCAACTTCAGGTAAGGTTGTACAGTGTCATTCTGTGTATAGACAGCCCAATCCTTAACCAAGTAATTGGGGGGAACTTCACCTTGACTTCCTTGGACTCCTCTCTTATATATTGCTCTCTTTTATAGATTAGACCCACTTCATCTGCTCCAAACTCTGATTTTTTCCCTTCTCTGCTTGGTGGGAACACATCATTTGTTTGGACATCACTTCCTTGCACACTGGCAAGAATTTTTCCCCAGAGAGAGAATAGTATTGCATGGGGGGGACTCCCCAAGTGCAGCCCATGCTCGCTCGCTCTCTCTCTCTCTCTCTCTCTCTCTCTCTCTCTCTCTCTCGGACAAAGATCTTGGATTGGCTGTTGTTCAAACTGTAAAACTTTTGATATATTCATATGTATACATGGGTACACACACACACACACACACAACACATACACTTGTTTGTTTGATTTTCTTATCATTTACAGTGAGAGGGCTAGTCTGGTCCCAGATGAAAAAAAAAAAAATCTGCTAGAAAGTGAACTTTTCTTTTTTTTAAAAAAACTTATCTATAAACTGCTTATTATAGTTTTCACCTTCACTATTGCACTTAGTAACTTTATTGTATATTAAATCTTATTTTTCCATTGTTTTCCCAATGAGAGTTTCTTAGAGAGTTCTGGGGATTACCTATTGGCACATTTTCCTCACTTCTGTAGATTCTTAAAGTATGTCTAGAGTATTTCCAAGTTGATGTCCAGACAAACGTTCAGAAAAGAAGCACAAAGTGGGTCCCAGTGGTTTGTCTTTAATTGTATACCATTATCTCTGAACCACAGAGTTTTAAAGCAGAACATTCAATTCTAAGGAAATGAAATAAATGAAAAAACTATTTCCTCATTGCTCCAGAATTTTCAGTGCAAGAATCCAAGATCAATACTGTCTCCAGAATTCAAATTGTTCTGAATTCTCTCTGTAGCTATCTTCATAACTTCAACCATCTTTAAGTGCTTTTTTTTTTTTTTTTTGGTCCAGTACTGAGTTTTCATCTGTTAAGTTTATTCACCAAATGTTTTTAAAAGCTTAGGAATCATGATTTTGGACAGGATGAAAAGTACTTATCGTTAACTTACTATTTTTATTAATGTGTTTTAAGTGGCTGCGATCCACTGGCAGGACGTGGCCTTTCATCCTCGGTCCTCTGTGAGCTTCTTTCGTGAGCAACTTCTCTCATGTCAAGTTCCTGCTCGGCTGTGTATGTGGATTCTTGCACAGTGTGTTAATCAAATAATTAAATATCTAGACACCGATTTTACTTCTTATTTGATCTTTTCAAGTTTATAACTAATACAGTAATTATCCCCACAGTTCCTACACTGCCATCTAGTGGAATGGATTTCATTGCAGATGGTTTAGAGCCTCTATTAGCAGATACAACCTGCCAGCCATTGACTCTTGAAGCCAAACGGTAAGGAAATAATTGTTTCCCTCCTGTAATTTTACCTTAATCTCAAGTGGTTTCTTTACGCTTTGGAACAGGACTTTTCTTCCAAGCGATCCTGGCCTTACGGAAACTTTGAGGGCTGCCTCGACATGGCAGACGCGCCGAACACTTGCAGGAGCGCAGTGTAAAATGGAGATTAAAGTGTAACTAGCAGACCACAAAGGGAGTCATCAGACACTGACTGTCATAAAATGAATGTAGAGAGGAAAATTTCTCTGGAGTTTGATTTTACCTGTTGTCCCTTTGACGTTATCCAAGAGCATCTGAAGGATTTTAAGCAAGCGTGTAAGAAGGGCCAGCGCCCATTTCGGAGTGCCAAAGACACGCCTGCCACCACGTGCTAAGAGTGGCCTGCCCAGCGTAAGACAGCTGCAGGTGGTCGTGGTGCCTGTGTCCTTGGTTTCCCTCAACCCTCTCTACTACTCTAAACGGGCCGGCACGTTGACCTCTGAGGCCATGAGTTCCGAGCCCTCCTTCCCTCCCTGTAGGAGGGGCACGCCTCGATGATTGATCTTAGTTCACTGAGGATAAGCACTTTGATTAACTTAGCACTCATCCAGAAGACAGATTTCAAAACCTCTTCTGTGCTAACAATGACTTGTCATTCATTACTTTAACAGTTTCAGATAAATGCCTTAATATATGCTAGTGGAAACTTTTGAAAATTTCTAATGGTATGAAAAGTGCGAAGAAAAATTCACCGGGGATATGAAAATCTCTTGACTTTGAGACAGATTCTTGACAAGGAGACGAGTTGGGAGGATTACTAACAATAGAAGTGCCCCTGTGCCACCCCTATTTAGGAATATAATAATGAGAACTTTAATAATGGAAGACACTCACATGCTGACGCTCTACCTATCATCCATCGTTGATTAGGGGTTTTGTTGCAACCTCAATTTTAATTACGGTTGCTCGCATATTTAATGAGCACTATGGATCCAGACATTTTACCAAAAAATTACAGAATTTTAGACTTGAAATATGGTTCAGCCCAACAATTTCACATATATTCTCTGAATTGAAACATTTCCAATTAAGTGTCAAGGTTTTCTAAATTTTCCCAATATTCAACTTTCTTCCACAGGTAGCCTATTTTTAATTTCCTGTCTTCTCAAAATGTTTTAATAGGAAATAAAATTATGTTAAGAAAAGAGGGTCCAAGGTATGAGAGGTAGGGCCAGTAATTGAATAAAATTTTATAAAATAATGGAATTTACCTTCCTTAAAACTTCCAATCTAGTGACATCAGAAGTAAAGATTCTAGGAAAGAGAGGGTTATGTTTCCCTAGAATCACATTTGATCCTGTTATACTGATAACACATCTTGTTAAAGTTCTCTGTTAATCAAAATTGGTAAAATTTAGATGCTATCCTTTATAATATTTGTACTTACGAGTAGCAGGATGAATTTTAGGCAGAGATTTATTTATAAATTTATTTTCTTTTAGCCAGATCTTGTCTTTCGGAGCTCCCAGTGTCCACAATGCATTTTCAAATTAGTGTTATTATTATTACCATTGTATTGCTTAAACTTATGCCCCTAACACAGAAATGTTTAGGTGACGGAAGCTGGGGAGGGAAGGAATGCCTTCTAACCCTACCAGGCTTTAGCGTCTTCAAACACCCCTGCAAAATACAGATGTTCCTCTCAGTCCTTCAGTGTGAACAGGCTTTGGAACTTTAAAGGCGAGAACAGTATCCCTAATTGCCCTGTTATCACGGGATTACCTTTCTCCCTTAAGGCAATGGAACACCATAATGACTGAGTACCTTAGGATAAGGTGGGGCAAGAAAAGTAGATGGGGATTCGAGCTTATTTTAAAAGTCAAATACATTATCTTGTGTGTGTGTGTGTATGTATATATATATATATATTTGTTGTTTCACTAGTGCCTTTCAGGTAAACATCCTAATTAAATATTTGGTGAGTGAATGAATGGCCAGGAATGAACTATGTTTGTATCACAAAATCCGAGGTGACCAGGGCACCTTGCAATTTCAGAAAATAATATTAGGCAGCTGTGACCCTTGAAAGACTACGGCTTCAGCTGGAGCTCATATGAATTCAGCATGTTAAAGAATGTTAATCTTTTGTTGTTGAATATTCAAAAGTATAGCAACTGGTCAGAAAGTGCTTGAAATTCATTTCCGCTCATTAAAATGTCCCCAGCTTTAAAATGAGTGGCTCCCCAAATTAGCAGAGCTTTGTATTGAGTCCCTCTGTCAAAACCTGGTTCTTATTCAAGGCTGTATGAGGTTTTCCTTTACATCTTCCTGTTGAATTTATTGAGTGTGTGTTGAACACCTATTATGTGTTTAGAACTACATACAAAACCCAAAATCTTTATCTCTGTGGCTCGTGAAGGTAAAAAAATATCTAGCAAAGGAAGCATATATAGCCAGCCATGTAGCACGAGAAAAAAAAAAGGAGTAAAACAGATTATGAGGGTTTTTGAAGGCAAATTAATGGCAGTAACAGAAACTGAGAAAGACAGACTGCATGACGAGGAACAAGGGCTCTGAATGAGCAGAATTTGGTGACGCTGAAGGGAAGAAAGGAGATGTTGATGTTGGCATTTCACTACCATGGCCGAGCCATCTTGTCGTTGGCTTTGCCCCACGGGCAGCCCTATGCTCCCTGTAGCGTTATTCACACGACAGGGAAGCAGCCCAAGGGCTCAGCAATAGACAAGCAGACAGGACAGATGGGCTGCATATGTACAACGGACTGTTACTCAGCCATCAAAGAGAATGGGATTTTGCCATTTGTGACAACATGGATGGATCTAGAAGCTGTGAGGCTCCGTGAAAGACAAACATCTTATGATTTCACTTATACTACGTGGAGTCTAAAGAACAAAATAAATGAACAAAACAGAAACAGACTCATAGACACAGAGAACAAACTGATGGTTGCCAGAGTGGGGGGGGATTTGGAGGACTGGGTGAAAAGGAGAATGGATTGTAACTACAGACTGGTAGTTACAAAATAGTCATGGGGGTGTAAAGTACAGCATATGAAATACAGTCAATAATATTGTGCTAACTGTGTATGGGGGCTAGGATCATTGAGATCACTCCATGAAGTATATAAATGTCTAACCACTACAGTGTACACCTAAAGCTAATTTAAAACAATACTGAATGTTAACTGTAATTGAAAAAAAAAAAAGCAAAGTTAAAAAAAGACTTTCATCCCTTGGAAAAAACCTCCCACGTCAATCACACCCCCAACCATCAACCACTTTCCTCACCTTGTACCATGCAGATGTTGTATCTTATTGGTTCTCCTCTGTCTCCCGGTTTTCTCTATGTGACACAAAATCCATGATATCTTTCTACATATTTAAATCATTTTTCTTTCCACATAGCTCTTGGATTAAATGGTGTTCACTGCTTTTGTTTGCTTCTATGATTGCTGTTCAGTTTTTGACAAATTCTTGAACTTCTCAGATGTTTTAGAGTAATCTTAGTCCTTAAGGCACTTGCAAGTACTTCTTTCCCTAACACCTACACTTAATCAACATGGCCCTTCTGAAAGTGGCAAAGTGAATGACAAATTATTTTTGCTTCTTTTCTCTGCCAGCCCTAAAGTTTAGTTAGATTGGCATCATTATGCTCTGGCAATTCATCCAAGTACGCTCTTCATCCCAGGCTTACAGTCTCTTCAACACGTTAAAATATATTTTGTTGCAATTTTGAAACTACAATTACATGCAAGTTTTATGTAATTGCATATTCTCCTTTAAAACTCTACAATTTCTACTTTTTCTTCCAGAACTGCTGATCAAATGCATGTTTTTTTATGAAATCCCCACGTAGGTTAATGCCACAATTTCCCTAACCTAAGTTTAGCCTAAACATACAATAGTTATTATATCTATATACATTTTTTACTTAAGCATGTTTTATACGCCTAACATTAGATAAATCTTATAAATTTATATTTTTCTGCAGTACCAGGACAATTGTTCTTTGAATGTTTCTGTAACCTGAGGTAAATATTGACACGGAAATCCCCCCAGATAGGGCTGTCAGATAAAATACTGGATACCTAGTTGAATTTGAATGTCAAATAAATAATGAATAACTACTAGTGTGATTATGCACATATGGGTCACATTGAAACTACATTAATCATTTCTTTTAAATTCAAATTTAACTGGGCCTCCTGTATTTTTATTTGGCAACTCTACCAGGAAATGATTTCCATCAGGTTTCCCAGAGACACCTGCTTCAGAGTTTGCTTCCTTTCGCTTTGTCCACTTTCTTATTGGTCTCTTTGCTTAGTCCCTTCAACGGTTGCTGTCACTCCAGCATGACCTTTGGTTTATACACTCCCTGCCTCTAGCTTCTCATCCGGCATATTCGTACATGTTGTCCAAAACCGTCTGAAAATGTCCTTAATATCTGCTCGAAAACTGTCCATTGCTTTCTAGTCTACTCAAGATGAAATCCAAATTCCTCAGCTAGTTCTCTGCCTCTTTCTTTAGTGGTTGCAGGCTTCCATTCAGCTGCTGTCCCACAAATCCCCCAAATTAATGTCTCCCGGCAAATACCTTTGGAATAAACATAGCTTTTGACACTTCTGACACAGGGGCCATGTGACATCCGTGCCTTAGATACCTTCTTTCTTCTCATCTGATGATCCTGTTGAGGTCTCGCGCCCAAATTCCATCTCTTGGATGCTTTCCTATCCTTTTTGATTCTCTCTGCAGTTCCTCTTCTGTCGAAATTACCTTTAACAATGGCTTTAACCCATGATCACATACTGCGTTTCATTTTTTTAAACAATGTCACTTCTTCCTCATTCAATGAAATACTAATATTTTTGAGGTCACTGAATATGTCCTTTATTAAAGGGCTAATCAAATAGCAGTTGCCCAATCAATGAGTTTCGAATTGATCGGAAGATGATAATGACCTTCTAATAGAAAGGGTACTGATTTTCTCGGAGACGGAAAGGACTGAAATGGTGTTAGGAAGATGTGGGTATGACCATACCCTCCCCTTTGGTGTCTCCCGTGCAGGGTAAAAGCTACATGTACCGATAACCAGAGGGCAGTTTAAAGTGAGAAAGCATTAAGCTTTAATCACGCTCCTTAGCGGGAAAGGGACGGGCCCTACGACTCTCTCAAACAGAGTGTTTTTGCAGAGTTCGTTTCAGCGCTCGGAAGTCTCCTTCTCCTGATTGCTCATCTTTGCAGCCCCAGCCTGATCCTGTACTTCAAGTGCACGTTCTACTCCCTGGCCACTGCAAGAAGTCATCGCATTGCATTTGAGACCAGATCAGTGGAGGTCCAAGGGCAGGCTACTTGACTGAAGGTTTGGCATTAGCAAAATGGTCATTTTAGTAATGGTCCTGAACTTGATACGAATGCAAATAATAAGACACAGGCACCTTTGATCTACTGACTGAGTCTCAGGCATGGCCTACTATTTTTTTTTTTTTTTTTTTTTGCTCAGACTATATTTCTAGAGTTCATATAAATCAATTTACAGGAACATTATTTATTCCTCTCTCCAAGAGGATTTGCCAGAATGAGGTCAGAAAGAAAGATTAATATGACAGCTAATGCTGCAGCAAGAAGAAACCTGTTTTACAATTAGGGTCAAATCTTAAAGAGGCAGGAGTTTTTGCTTTGCCAGAAAATATTGAATTCAGTCTCCTGTTAAGGAGGTTGGTAGATCCTAGGGAAGGGTGTAGATGGTGGCGGAACGGTGGTGACGCAGAACACCTTGGGGTTGGAATCCTAGCCGAACGGTCCCTTTCACCTCTCGGAGCCTCAGTTTCGTCATCTGAAAATGAGAGATGGGGCGTTGTGATGATGTGAACTGAACTTAGGTGGCAACAGAGCCTCTCTGTTAAGAGTTGCCACTTGATAAACGGGGACACTCGAGCCCACCCTTCAGAGCTTTCCTTGCTGAGGAACCAAAGCTCGAATCTAGGTAGAAATTTATAAAGCACTTTTATATTGTAAAGCTCTTTCAAGTGTCATGCCTCATGTATTAAAAAAAAAATACTCCATTGATAAGCAGGGCGTTATTATTATCCTTGTCTTTCTCAGAGAAAGAAGCTGAATTGCAGGAAAAAAAAAAAGTGTGTGGAACAGTGAGAGATTTCTAAACAAGAATCAGGAAGTTGGGTGAATTTTTAACTCGGCCACACACTGCTTTATGGCCTGGAGCACTTTTCGCGGCCTGTGAGGAAAGTGAAAATGCTGACCTAGATGTTTCCCCTGGTCTGGCGGAACTAGGAAAGTCTACAGCGCGGCCCAGGCAGGGCCAACGCGGTCACCAGAGTTTGGGTTTTCTGGTTATTGAGTGGCATGGCTTTCCTCACTTGGTCACATGGCTTCTTTTGCAGTCATTTGCCTCATTGATTCTACATTTACATGAAGAAATATACATTTCTTTGCCCTTTAAAATCCAACTGCTAAATGCGTGTCTTCCAGTAAATGCTGCTCAACCACCAATGATTTGTTGCAACCACATGGGGGACACAAATAAATCAAAAACGCATTTAGAACTCTGTCCAAATTACAAATTCAATAACTTAGTCCAAATTATAAATCAAATAACTGACTACTGTGCAGCTGTCAATCAGTTGAAATAGATTAATAACCTCAACTGAAGCAACTTGAACTACAGAAGTTATGGGCACTGCACGATTTCAGCTCTAACTTGGAAAGCTCTTTGGAGCATTGGCTGGGTATTTCTGGTCACTGGATGGCAGGAATAGGGAAATTTATAGAACGCACATCATGGCCTTTGCTCAGACCATCTTTTTGTTGTCACAAGTGCCATATGCAGAAGGTACTCATTATTATTATTATTATTACTTCAGAGATGAGGGACTGAAGATCAGAGCAGTGAAGTGGCTTGCCCTGTGTCCCATGCTTCTAGAACAGAGAGCAGGGCTCCAATGCCTGCAGAGTCCTTCTCTAACAATAACATTACGGTGCATCCCGCACAGTTCCAGGTAGTGGAGGGTGACTGGCGGGTAGATTTTCATAGTCAAATCATCGTCAGTTGAAAGCTACCTCAATGGGCTAGAAACTAGGAAGGTGCCCCGAAGTCCAAAGTGTGTTGGATGTTATCACTTTAAATGATGAAAAGGTTCCTTTAATTCTTCCTTGCTCTAATGCCTGATTTTAGCTTATTAGGTGAGCATTCCAGCTGTGCTATTTTTGTCTCTTACTGCAGTGACGAGATGGCTAGTTTTCTGGATTAGATGCTTTGGTTTTTCCGAGTTTTACAGTAACTTCCCTGAGCCCCCTTGCCTCTGCCTACGGCTTCCTCCCTCTCTGCACACAAGAAACATTTCGCCAGTCATGGGGTGTTGTGAGGATTAAAAAAAATACATATATACTGATATTTTGGTATTCTATTTCTCATAGATCATATATTAGGCTGAGATCACTGATTTCATTTATAACTTAATAAACTCTGCAAGATAGACTCTGTGTTCACTATT
Organism: Mormoops blainvillei; assembly: GCA_004026545.1. Classification (NCBI taxonomy): domain Eukaryota; kingdom Metazoa; phylum Chordata; class Mammalia; order Chiroptera; family Mormoopidae; genus Mormoops; species Mormoops blainvillei. The sequence goes on along the minus strand of PVJD01002370.1, from coordinate 81,036 downwards.
TTCACATGCCACTATCTTACCTAATTCTCAAAACAATACAGAAAGGAAGTCCTTAGCATGAAGCAGTGCAAACCCTCACACTCCTTGTGAAAAAATAAAAGGAGAGTCTCCTCAGTAAATGGTGTTATGAAAACTCGTTATCCATACGCAGAAAAAAGAAATTGGATCCCTACCTCACACAATATACAAAAGTCAACACAAAACGAATTCAGACTTGATTATAAGACCTGAAACTTCAAAATTACTGGAAGACAACATAGGGGAAAGGCTTCTTGACATTGGTCTGGGCAATGATTTTCTTACATGTGACACCAAAGGCACAGGCAACAAAAGAAAACTAGAAAAGTGAGATCACATCAAACTATGGAATAAGACAAGATATTTGCAAACCATCTATCTGATAAGGAATTAACACCCAAAATAGCTCAGAAACTCACACAACTCAGCCAATCAAAATGGCTGAAAGATTGGCAAATAACCTAATACACATTTCTCAAGAGATGCACCATGGGAAGTAGGTACATGAAAATGGCACCACTAATCATCAGGGAAGTGTAAATGAGAACCACGATGAGGTATCAGTTCACACCTGTCAGAATGGCTGTCATCAAAAAGGCGAAAGAGAAGTGTTGGGGAGAATGTGGAGAAAAGGGAACTATTGGCATATTTGGTTTGAATGTAACCTGGTAAAACCATTATGGAAAGGACTACAGAGTTTCCTTAAAAAACTAACAGGATCAAACATATTATCCTTCAATCGAACTTCTGGGTATTGACCCATATTTTGCCATGTACGATGCACACTATTTTGCCCAACTTTTTGAGGGAAAAATAAGGATGTGCATTATATGTGGGCAGTTACTAATTCTGGAACTATATAAATGTTTTTAATTCTTTTATTTATGCTAATGTGTTAAAAGTATAACCCTAGAAAGCAATAACGATATCCGTATGCACAGCGATACCCTGGAATATGATAATCAGTTTTGTTCCTGAATATAAATAAGTGAAAATTTGAATTAAAAAATTAAAATGAAGGATTTTTTCCCTGAAAGTTTGACCCAAAAACATGGGTCCGCTTTATACATGGCAAAATACAGTGTATATTTTTCATATATGTATTTCATTCCCTTTCATCCAAAGGAAATGAAACCAGGATCTCGAAGAATGTATCTGCACACCTGTGTTCATTGCAGTATTACCCTCAATAACCAAGCCCGTCAACTGACAAATGAGGAAAATGTGATATATATATATTATTTTATATATATTATATGTAATATATTTATATATTATATTTATTATAATATACTTATATAATATATTTTTATATATTCTATATAATAATGAAATATTATTCACAGGAGAATGGAATACTCAGCCTAGAGAAAAAGTATACCCTACGATTTGTAACAACATGATTAACCTGGAGGACATTATGCTAAGCGAGGTCAAACACGGTATGATCTCACTTACTTATTGAATCTGAAATGAGCTCATAGAAGCAGGGAGTAAAGGGGTGGTTGCCAGGGGCTCAGAGGAGGAAAACAAAGTGAGGAGACGTTGGTCCAGGGGTACAAAGTTTCAGTTATGCAGGATAAATAAGTTCTGGAGACCTTACGAACAGTAGCAGAACTATCGGTAACAACACTGTATTGTATACGTGAAATCTGCTAAATTCATGAGTGTTCTTGCCACAAAAAAAAAAAAAAAAGCAAAGAAAATAAAAATGGTACCTATGTGAACTGATAAATTTTTTGATTACCTTGATTGTAGTGTTTATATCACAATGTATATGTATATCAAAAATTAAGTTTATTCTTTAAAAATATATCATTTTTATTTGTCAGTGATACCTCAGTGAACAGGGAGGTGGGAACAGACATGTTATTAAAAGTGTGAGCTACCACGTGGATGTTCTTGAGGGCACCATGCTAACTGAAATGAGTGAGTCGCAGAAGTGAAAATATCACATGATCCCTCTTACATTAAGCAGCTGTGTGGACAAATCCATAGAGTGGGAAAGAAGTGTGGTTGCCAGAACTGGAAGAAAGTGGAAATGGAGAGTAGGTGTGATGGGGACAAAGTTTCAGTGAGGGAAGATGAAAGAGTTCTGGGGGTGGTTGTACAACAGAGCGAGTGTACTTAATACCTCAGAACTGTACCTTTAAAAACAGTTAAAATGGAAAATTTTCTGCTTTGCACATTTTATTGCAACACCACCACAAACACAACAAGCTATGTCAGGAGCGTATTTTTGTGAACTTTAAGAGCATGCACTAAATTTAGCATGTAATTTACTTTTCAATTGTTTTAGAAAAGGAAGGTTATAGAAGAATATGTTTACAAAGGAAAATTATTTACACTTTAAATACCTACTGTACTTCAACTTATCACTTTAAGTGTAGATAGAAAAGGACACTGTGTTCCGCAAAATGAGGAAATCCGTCTTCTGGATTTCTGGGTCTTAGTATATGTAAGTCGGGATCATCACCGCCCTTTCCTGGGTTTATTATCATTATCTGTAGCTTATCGGTGTCTCTGTGCCACACTGGAAGAAGAAGAGTTGTCTTGGGCCACACGTTAAATACCCAAACACTAACGAAAACAGATGAGCAAAAAAAAAAAAAAAAAAAGGTTTAAGTAAATTTATGATTTTGCATTGGGCCGCAGTCATAGCCATGCTGGACCGCACGTGGCCCATGGGCCTCCAGTTGAACACCCCCTGTAGTGGCACACATTGATCTTTTCTCATACTCCAACTTACATATTCATGAATTTTCCATGTCAAGCTTAAAGAAACCACTGTTACTTCTAGCTTTGGCATCGGTCTGAATTTTTAACAAATGCCATATACCAGACCCTTAAATAGGACAATTTCTCCTAGCAGAGAAAGTCCCCATTTTTTTTTAATGCTTACCTAGAATGTTGCTTTTTTCTTTATCATAAGGAGAGAGCCCAAACTCAGTGAGATTTTCTTATGTTCCCCAGTGAGAAGAACAAAGGGATGTTGTTTGGCCCTATATTATGTATAATTCTATATTTGTCATCCTCTTCGATTATTTATATAATGTTCTTTTTATCAATGGTTTATTGAGTCAATAACACTTTGGCCTCAAAAAAAAATGAAATAGTGAATTATGATGTACTGCCATACATTTATTTTTCTTTTGAGATTTTCCACACACAGTATTCACCCAGGAGGGGCAGACATAACATGAACTGCTAGAAATAATTTTCCCTCAACTCTCTCTCTCCTCCCTCATCTCCCTCTGAATTGGGCATCTTATCCTGAAAAGATATAAATGCTGGCTATACACATTGAAAACTATACGGGGAACACTTCGTGCTCCATCTAAATACATGTCACTTGTATAGAAGCCATAACCTCAAAAAAGAGAGAAAAAACAAACCCAGCAAGGTTCCTTAAATGTTCGTCCTTCCTAGGTGATCGCTCATAAATGAATGCTACTTTTAAATGTTCAGCCTACTTGGCTCCTCTCACAGGAAAAGGAAGAAAAAAGAAATGGCGGCAAAGAAAAGGAAAGAAAGAATATTTGTGTGTTGGGCAAACTAAGGAATGGGATAATACGCTTATGTCACACACGGGTAATTATGGCTGACCAATATCCCTGTAAATTAGGTCAAAATTTGGCAGCCATTTTCTAGACTGAATGCAGCTCCCCTCTTTCCTGTTTCAATTTCTACCAGAAGAAGTCTGTGGACCCTGAAGTGCCATTCAGGATCGTGTGTGTGTGTATGTGTTCGCACGTGTGGTAGTGAGAGAAAGAGAGAGTTAGTGTCCGGATGCTGCATCTAGATGGTATTACGTGTCATGAACAAGTTTCAGAAACCATAATATTTCAGCCTTTGAAAAATCCATAGACTCTCAGAAAATCAGGACTGTTAAAGGATACTATATTAATGAGTAGCATAGGTTCTATATATAGCATATTAGTAAGTCCCTAAGGCTTATTTATAATGGCTGGTCCATTATAAATGGCAGCCACTGTGTATGTGGTAGGGGTTCAGGGAGGGCAGGGGTTACTTCTAGCAGGGGTGTACAGTAGAGTTTAATGGAGAAGCTGCAGCTCGGTTACTTTGAAGGCAGATAGTGTTTAGAGAGTCAAAAAGAAGCAGGCGATGAGGTGGTCGATAAGCATTTGCTAAGTGAATTTATACATTAGTGATAAATGAATAAATGAGGAGAAAATATAGCAGAAGAGTGTAAGGGAATAATCACATATGAATCATTTTATGTAATAAATATTTATTGAAAAGCGTGGTGGCGGTCTACCAATTAAAATATGCTTATCTCCTCTATTCTCATGGAGCTTATATTACAGTGGCGGATGAATGAATGGGCCTGTGCAGGGGACAGTGGACAAAGTATGTTAGTGACATTTGAGGATGCAAAACCCAGGGATACAGCAGGCTGACTCTGCATTTATTTTTAAAATCTTCTTATAAGGAGACACATGCAGTTTGAACCTGTGCTATTCAAAGGTCAGCTCTGTGTGGGTATTTATATACATTTATATGTAAATACATATAATATATAAATATATATTATATATTAATTTCTTTATATATTACATAATAAAAAGTGAGTGTTATTTGGCCATAAGAAAGACTAAGTCCTTTCATTGGACAATGTAGACAGACTTGAGGGCTTTATGCTAAGTGAGATACGTCAGTCAGAGGAAGACAAATGCTGTATAATCTAACTTATATGCGAACTTGAAAAACACAGTGTAGAAAAAGATAGCAGATAACAGATTGATGGCTGCCGGAAGCAGGAACGTGGGGGCTGTGGGAAGTGAAGTGGTTGAGGAGGCTTGAAAGCTTTAAACTTAGCTATAAAATAAATAAAACTTTGGAATGTGATGTACAACATGATGACTATAGTTAATAATACTGCGTTATTTATTCGAAGGAGAGATCTTAAAAATTGTCATCAGAGGGAAAATTATAACTATGCGTGGTGATGACTGTTAACTAAACTTACCATGATCATTTTGCAATGTATACAAATATTATATCATGAGTTTGTACACCTGAAACTGATGTACCAATTATATCTCAATTTTAAAAATAGAGGGAAAAAAGAATGTTAAAGGAGTTCTCAGCTTTGTGTGGGTATAAAAGAATATAATTTATTTGAGATTTCCTTCATTTAAGTCTTGTGGTATATGAGGAAGAACAAACTCAACAGTTGCTTCAGTGGGTCCACAAACTTATTCATCATTTACTTTCCCAGTTCCTGAGTATTTAATTTTAAAATACATGTTTGCGCAACTAGACTGTTCCAACATTGGCTCTCTGATCCATGAGTTATTTGGTAGAAAGGTCCAAGAGGGATTCTGTGGAATGATCTCTCCCTAGCAATGGAGTAACACACAAGCAATACTGCATTCCTATGACAAGGTCAAACCTATGTGCCACCATAAACATTTTGACATTGGGACCAGTGTCCAGTCACTCTAGCAAGAACATGTGGGAGCAGAAGTTTTCTACAATATTTTTGGCCACTGGACTCAGGTTGATACAATACCTAGCCAACATGACTCTGACACAAGGCCAGTAGCCAAGGATGGCTTAGTCAAGAAGGTATTTCGAGGAGAGGATCAGCGATGGAAATTGTGGATTTCTCACCTTCAGAGGGAGTTGAAGTGCGGAGCCATATTCAGTCAAGGAGTGGTCAACTACAGCAGGATATGCTTTAGGTGCACAAGTGGGGCAGTGCTGCGGAATCGGAGGATGAGACAAGGACCTGACTGTCACACTGCATGAAGGGGAAGCAGAGGAAGCTACTTCGGCGTGAGAAATGACAGCCGAGACTGTTGCTGAGAGAGCTGGATGCTCCCATGGAGTCTTGCCGCGAAATGCTGTCTCGAAGCAGCCTTCGTCTTGAAAAGAAGGCAGGTCCATCCAGCTTCGTGGTGATTAAAAGTCATGCCTTTCCATGTGGGACTTCTCTAGTTCTATGAAGGAGAGAGTGTTGTATGCTCGTTGTGCTCCGGAGACATTGATGAAAGTCTAGAAATTTCCCTTTTTATTTTTTTTTAATGTGTGGAATCAGAATTCACAAAGCTATTTAATCAGGGTCCTGATAAGTGTTACCAGGCAAAGGAAGCAAATCATTTAAAAACTCAGAGGAGGGAAATTGTATTTTGTAGTAAGTAATCAGAAAAGATTTCATAGAGAAAATGCATTTGATCTGAAGCTTAAAGTATCGGGAGTGATCTGAGTGACAGATAGGGGAAAATAGCACACATTAAAATGGGAATTATGAGTTTCGGATGAAATTTTAAAAAGAAGGAAAGAACAAGAAAAGCCAAGGGTCAAAGGCTGCGCACTACTGTCCCCTCCCATTCTAGGAAAGCAGAGTATGGCGATTTAATTCCAAATTCTGATGTAATCTCTCGTTTCCTGTGTGACTTGCCTGACCTGCCTCTCGGTTTACTCATTCTGACACGTGCCCCTGATGATACTGTAGAAAAGTTTAAATGAAAGAGCATAAGTGAAATGCATAGCCTTTAAGAGACTTTTTAAAAAATGCTTTCTACAACCTTTGAGATCTTTCTTTTCTGAGAAGACTTAGCTTTCAAAGAAAGATATTATAAATAAAAACACATCGGAAGCAGATTAAGAAAGGCTTCTCAGCTAAGAATTACACTGTGAAAAACGACAATGATTTCCTACAAAATGGGGCAGAGGCGAGTTATCCAGGAGAATAATTGTCAACTTTAGGTAATTCACATCTTTTCCTGTACCCCACCCAGCAAGATGGTTCTTTCTAATAAATTGTTAGGTATCGTTCAAGTTGTTGCCCATACATTATCAAGGCCTAAAATAATTTCCTGATACTTCCAGACAGGTAAGTGCTTCAGAGTAGTGATAAACTTACAACTTATTTATACCTCTATTTGGACACATCCTCTGTTGACATGGCTGTCCCAGCCCTACACTGAGAGGTTATTGAATGGAAGGACCATGTTCTACGATGCTTTGTCTTTGCAGTAACTATAAAGTACCTGGAAGGTAAAAGCAGACTAACAAATGCTTCCTGTAGAATAAACAAGAAAGAAAATGAGACCTGTTATTAGGGAACCAGAAAGCCTAGTGCTAACCACAAATTTGCGCTTCGAAATTTTGTCTAAATCTTACTTTTATTTAATGGGTTTTTTCCCTTGATATGACATGTAAAACAAGAAGGGAGAGGAGGAGGGAGGGAGGAGAAAAAAGTATTACCCACTAACCAAGCAAGCAGAAACGAAATTCTATACTGGAGCCACTATGATGAGCAGGAACCAAATATATATATAATTATTACTCGTTATTAATTGTTGAAGAGTTTGAAGCTTCAGAAACTAGGTTTAAAAATCTCTTCCTAGGAGCCATCTGCCAGGTGTCTGACATTCCTTTCTCACAGGTCTTCCTCCTTTTTTATGTGAAGACCCTCATAAGATATTATTTGCTTAAAATATTTCACAAAAATGTTGGTCCTCCTTGTTTGAACTTCTATAGAAGAGCGGGTTGGGTAGAATTTTGTGACTTTCAAATGGAAATATTTATCATAAAAGCCAACATCTGGGGCGGCAGGTGGCCATCTCCCTCAATAATGGCTGTGGGATGAGTTAATTCAGAATGCTAAATTGAAAAGCAAAGAGTTCCATGATGCATCATCCGTGCTAGGAAAATAGCACACTCAGAAGCCTTTGCCTGTTGGTTATTAACTGATGCAAAAGAATGAACCCTTCGAACACCCAATGCTTTGTTAAGCGAATTCCGTGGTACATTGCAGTTTTCAAAGCATAATGATTCTGCTCTCTATCAACTTTGTAATAGCAACTAAGGGGTAAGGGAGTAGGGAGAAGGTTATTTTTGTGAACTGCTTAAAAAGTTACCATAAGTAGTTTGTCTCCAATGACAGGATATGCCCCCCTCCTCAGCTTATTAGCCATGGGTTACTTTAAAAATGGGGTTACATTTTTTTTTAAGTAAAACGAGAAAATTGTATTGGCCATATGCCATTCCCCATGCCAAGGAAATAAGAAGGTGGCCCTTCCTAAACCCAATTCAAATAGGACAGTATTCACAAAGTTATAACATAATCTTTAAATTATGCATACTTCGACTATCATTACAACCAAGGGATGAGGAAGTCGGGTATCTGAAGTTTCTTATGTCTGGAAGACTTAACACAAGTTTTGGCTTTCCATGTTAACACAATCAAACAATCCATATTTAGTAAACAAGTTAACCAAAATAAATGCATTTTAAAGACAGATTAACATTTATGGTGGTTCCGTTTTGAAGAGATTATGTCCTTTGCTGAAAGAGAATGTTGAGAAGGAAGAAACAATAGTTCTCTCTTTTTTCCTCCCTTTAATTGTTTTAATACTAAAATATTTTACAATTGGCATAAATTTTCCTACTTACTAGTTCTTACTTAAAATATCCCTGTTGGTCGACATTCAGTGTCTCAATGGGAAATCGCGATCAAATAAGCAACTCGCTTTCCTCTTCAAGCCAAAGGCAAGTAAAGAAAAATAATCTGCTATCCGTGAAGATTTTTAACTGTAGATATTCCCAGATGGAATCCAGACGGAAGTCAGATACACTCCCCGCCAAAAAAAAAAAAAAAAAAAAATAGAAAACTGAGCTGCCCCGAAGCACCAAATGGATCGACATAGCCAGTGCGTTCCCATTGCCCAGAATATCTGCACCGAAATGATCATACCACCGTTCTACAGGCTTACAGGATATATTTGCGCTTCCAGTGAGGAGGCTAGTATCTCCAAATGAATTAGACTGAGGTTTGTGTTCCTGTCCTGTCATTAACAAATTCAGTGCAACTCAGGTTACATCTCTGAGCGTTAGTGTTTTGGTCTGGACTAAATTTTGCCTAATGTCCTATGACTATAAACTTCTAAGATTCTTTGAATCTATCCTAACCAAGGTCTTCGAACCAACAGAGTTGCATTAATGGCCACGTGTGTTGAGGGTATTATATTTACAGTCACGCAAACACACGCAGACATTGCCCAGAATTTTATGTTCAGGACAAATCCTGGGAGGGATTAAACGCTGGCTCAGAACACAGACATGTTCTGTAACTAATGTGGACACACATAAAAGCCTTTTAAGCACAGGGATAAGGGGGTCATATTTATGTTTTTAAAAGATGGCTAGAACATAGAGGGTAGATTAAAAGAATAAATGGCTAAAGACAAGGATGTCTCAGGGGAAACTATTTGACAGTGGTGAAAAAAATCAGAGTTCAGTGTGGGTGAAAAAAATCACAGGTAAAATAATTTGGGAACAGAATCAATAAGTGATTAAGCTTTATTAGCTTCATGCTAACCCTGGCTAAAGAAAAGGAATGTTAAGTTATGTTCTACAAGATGAGTTGTGTTTTGGTTTTTCATAAAATTCACAATTTAGCATCCCACTTTTCCATATGTGCCTGCAATAAACTTCCATTACCAAAATTCTTTTGAAGAATTTATTAATGTCTATTCCTGGTGCTTTGATTGATTTTTTTTACCCGAGATCCTATTCTAGGGTTCACCTTTGATATGCCCCTCTCCAAATTCAAGCACTCGCTTATTAATACTAAATCTGCTTTCATTTTTGTCTTTTGGTTTTGCCCCTCTCTTTACATTTTTATTAAAAATAAAAATGTAAAACATTACCATTCATTTTGAATATTTACTCAATTTCCTCACTAAACTTTCTGCTGAAGTCCTTCATTTCGGAATCACTACCCACTGACCCTATAATGTGCACTGTATTAAACTTCCTAAAACTTCTTGGCAGGCATTACATCCATGTTCCCAAAACCTTTGGGGGTTCCTCGGCACATACCAAATAACATCCGAATAAACTGGCAATGAAGGTCTGCCCCGATCCAAGCCTTCCATCTACCCTTACTCACTCTGATTTACTCCAGAACTCCTCTATGACACTACACTTTGCGTAAACTGGTTTATGGGTAGCCCTGCGTCAATTTAATGGACATGCTTCTTTGCATGCTTTTTCCCCCATGTGGAATATTCTCAGGACATTTTACCTCATCTATTAAGTCATTACCATTTGCATAAACAATTTCAAATGTTATACAAATCTTGTGCAAATTTAAGTTATTACTTCATTTTCTCATTGCCCAGTCACTCTGGTGATACTTCTTACTGTCATACTCATTTACTTCCTGTTGCCTCACAAAGACCACGAAGTCTGTGACGCGAGGGTGCATTTAGTCAACTGCTTTATTTCTCTGAACTCTTAGCATATGACTCTGGGTTTAGAAGCACATAAATATGTGTTCATAAGGATCTGACTTTTGAAAAGATAGCAGAGCTAGACACCAGTGGCACTGAGATGCTGCTGTTTTATCAAACGTAACTGATTTACGCATGATAAAAGTAATCATTGAGATGTAAAATTATTACTAAGAAATAGCACATGAAACCTCACCTGCATTCTTTTCCAGTGTAATATGCAGAAAGAAAAAAAACACTGTTGGGCAAGCAACACAAACTGCTACTTATCTGATGACAGAAAATGACAAATGGATTTTCATGTGCATTGTCACAGATGTGCTCTGGAAAGTAGGAGACTAACTGGGATTGTAACAACCTATTTTTAAAAACTATTTAAATCGAGAAGGAATATGTAGAACCCCTTGGATTCCCAACCACACAGAAGATGAAATATTATCAAGGCTTGGTCTGTTCCACCTTCTCCCACTCTGTTCCATGTCATTCTCATTTATAACTTCCTCCTAGAGTATCCAACGGTACTGATATAAGTGTAATACAAGTTCCCTGGGCATGAGCTATCATGGAATACATTTTTAAGGAATGCTCTAGCATCTATCCGTTAGTCATCGTCTCTCTATCTTCAGTATTTTTAGTTGATCAATATCAATTCTGCTGGGCAACGCCTAATGCTTTCAAATAAATTTCGCTACTTCAATTTAATTGAACACAAGCATCGGAAATTTAAATTCAATAAAATTAACAAACTTTCACTAATTTCCAAAATTTGGATTGCTCTTGATCATAGGATCTTAATAGTCAAAGCATTCTAACAACAATGCCAATTCTTACATATAAGCAAATAGCTTTTCTATCGTGAGCATTTCATGAGAGTCTCCCATTGTTAAGGCTTCAGTAAAATTAGCAATACACCCTTTCAGCACAATGTTTCTTTTTTTAACTATAGTAATATCACTATGAATATATTATGCCTTTTATTGTAATTCTTAAGTCTAGCCTTATTATTGTCCATAAATGCTCCTAAAATGCTCTCCAAATAAGTTAATTCTTTTCCTAGTGCTTCATAAAAACTCAAGAACCTTGTAGAATTTATTTAATGCATGAAAGAAAACAGTAAAATGATTCCGACAGTGTTCTAAACATTTATCCCCAAAGCAGGCACTACGCCTCTTCGCAGCATTTTCCAAGGAGTCTGCAAAATGCTTGCCCAGCTGACCGCCTTCCCTCGGTCTCCAGGTTCATGCGCCCCATCCCCCCTGTCGCCTTCAAGGCATCTCAAACGGAACATCTGGAAGCCGAGCTCCCCGCCTTGCTCCCCCACCTCACCTGCTGCTCTCTTTCCATCTCAGCTGGCTGGAGTCTCTGTCTCAGCGACCACCTTCTTCCGAGAGCTCAGACAAAAGCGGACTTGCTTTTAGATCACCTATCACAGAATTTCAGCAAATCCTGTCCCTACCATTTCAAAATATACTCAGTAGCTGACCATTTCTCACGTACCTGCCACTCACCCTCTGTCCCCAGCCACCGTCCTCTGAGGGTACATATGACGGCATAGATTTTGCTAAGCTGAATTTTCATGAATGTAGTTTTGTATTAGACATCAGGGCGATTTGATTTATAAAGTGCTTCCATGACTAGTAGTATGTCACAAGACATAGATAAGAATTATAATAAGATAGAAAATCAATTAATGAGCAAACATCTACAGGTTTTCCTGCTGCCCCTTTATACCAGCCACCTCCCATTGGACCACTTGTCTCTGTTAGCTTTCCATATATGTGATTTTATGTGTACATTTATTGGCACTACTTAAAACCTTATAGACCTAGATAAATTTTTTAGATAGTTTTGCGAGCGCAACGTAGATACCTCTCTCTTCTGAGCTCCTTCATTATTGTGAATTGCAAAAACTACAGTTACGTTATGCACACAGCTTGGTTGTCAAGTCAGGTGATGCGCGAACTGCCATAACCATGGATATTTGCTGCCACCACAGGTCAGAACACATGGTCACAACAAGGTACCATCCAGAGGGGAGGTTTCCCAAGTTGTGCCTGAACGACACCTCAGGGAACCTTTCTTCCACTCCTGCCACAGCCGCGTCCTCCACAGTGTAGTCAGGATATCATCCGCCTTGAGGGAGGCTTTTCCTTGGATGCCTCATCTTGGTTCTATGGGTAGTAGTTCCTTAGTATACAGGCGATTTCTGTGTTCCTTAAAGTTTTCTTTATGTTAATTACCTGCCAATCCCTATTACTCCAGTCCTCTGTTGTCAGCTCTATATTAAACTTTCTGTGTGCAAATTATATGATACCTGTCTACTGCATGGACTTTGACTGATACAAACATGCGGCCTCATGATTTCAGAGAGAACTGGCACTGCACATCAGTGCAGGAAAAGGTCAATCAGTCCGCCAATGAGGAGGGTGTGTATCCAGAGAAAAGAAAGTGAAAACGGGTGGGTAGATGGATGGATGGGTGGAAGGGAGGGTGGGAGGGAGGAAGGACCTGATTTTGATCACTATTTCATAGTAAACCTAAAAATCAGTTCTTGGTGTATTAAAAATGATTGTAAATATAAAACTATAAAATATGAAAAGAAAATATTGGAGAATACCTTCATGAATTTGGGGCAGAAATTTGCTTAAATGGGACATAAAAAGCACTTATCATAAGGAGTATGATAAGTTTAAGTATATAAACAGTTAAAAACTGTATACATCATGAGGAAAGTAAAAAAGGCAAACAACAAACATGGAGAAATTTTGTAGTTCAGGGAAAGACAAAACCAACTTAAAAATGGACAAAATATTTGAGACAAGCACTTCCTCTACCAAGGAAAGAAATTCCATCAGTGGACAGCTGTATGGTAATTTACTCGACAATAAACAGAAATGCCAAATCCTCACTACAAGGATATATTACACACCTTTCCATTTGGCAAAAGAAATGAAAGTCTGTTACACCCAGTGTTGTCAGAGTGGAAGAAAAGTCCTCACCCATGTACGCATCTGCAGAGAACATAAATGACAAAGAGACAATGTTTATTGGACCTAGATTAGTTTATCCTAATCTGGATCATCTATTCATTCTCAGGTTGAATCTGAGCGTGATTTCACCTGGCTTTTCCTGGTGTTTTTGAGTTAAATTGTATCGTGTTTCTTCAGTGAAGTGGCAATGCATTATTAATTTGCTACAAAACTTGAAAGGTAGAAATGTGTAGACATTTTACACACAGGTTTCCTTCTCTTGACTCTTGCGTCTGTGCCTAACAGCCACGGGTGATTGAGCAAACCTCCTTTCCCCCCTTGCCAGCGTGGAATTGGAAATTTTTTCCACTGCTTTCATGAGAAACAGCAATTCTTTAATTGGCGTTTGTTTTTTTGAAAACTGAGTTTCACCAAACTACTATTTGATGAAAGGGAAAACAAACGCCCCCACAGACAAGAAAGCATTTTTTAATTCCCTTACTCTCTCCCGTATCCCTGTTTAAGTTAGCAAGTTAGGCATCTTTCCGTTTATCCATGTAAGACTCCTGAACCTATGCACAAAAGTTCCCTTATTTGGTCATTTTTTTTCTCAGTATATAAAGATATTTCTGCTCAAGCTTTAAGGTATCACATTTGGAAATTACAGAGAATTTTTTATTCCAGTAATTTCAGTTTGTACCATATATTATTCTTCTTAATTCTTTGCATGTGTGTGTATTTACGTGCATGTACTCACTCACAGGAAGTGTATATATGTTTGTTTCCATGGAGAGTCGTGGGCTTCATTAACTCATTTCTAAAGGCATTGCATCTGCCCTCCAGATCCCAGGTTTTGTTGCCAGCCAGTGGGACCATTTTACTTGTCCGTCCTCTGGGCCTCTCTCTCTCTCTGGTGGCTTTATATGGGCACTTATTGGGGCTCAGGCCCATGATAACACATCTTCAATGGCAGTTGCCCAAGAACCATGAGACGATAGTTTGGAAGGAGACAGATCATACGCTAAATGAAATTATACCTAATGGCATTCTGGAAAAAAAATTCGTAATAAAAAAGACCACTAAAAAGTTTAAAATTGTAATATATAAAGAGCTCTTATTCTTTAAAGAAAAAGAAGAAGAAGAAGAAGAAAGCAAGGGAACGTTGACAGAATATGTGAATAAGCAATTGGCAGAACAGTAAATCCAATTAAATAAAAAATGAAAATATATTTAAATACAATACCAATGGAAATATAAATTAAAATAATGAGTTATACTTCATACTGGTCAAGCAGGCAACATTTTTTAAAAATGAACTTAATATTGGAGAGGAAAGAGGAAATAGAATAGTCATACATTTTGTATCTATACATTGAGGTTAGTAATATGTCCTATATTCTATGTCATATGTCTAAAAGCCATAAATGAATGAGCAAGTCTCATTTCACCCTTGCCAGCATTAAGTTTTTATAATTCCCTATTGCTTTAATGAGAAACACTTCATTTTAAATTGGCATTTACTTACTGAATACTGAGTTTCACCAAATTACAACATAACTGATGAAAGGAAAAAAAATATTGTCCAGAACAAACACTGACCAAAGCCTGTTTGTTTCCTATGAAGTAGAATAACATATTCTAAAATGAGGTGAACTTTTATTTAGCCAAACACCAAATTGGACAAACTCTCCATGAAAAATAAACTCTCTTTACACTTAAGTACCACTCCTTCCATTCTACAGTATGCCACAGAAAAAAATTCAAAGAAAAAGTAGAGTAGCTTTATTTAAAAAAAGAGAAAATTAAAACCCCACCTAATTACTGGGGCAGCCAGAGAAAGAGTAATGGGAAAGAGAATTAAACAGAAGAAATAAAGAATGAAGGTGGGTACTTGGGAAGGAAAGGCTCCCCAAAGACTTAAAAGTTTGCTACAGCACCTGTCAGTGAACAAAACAAAGAAAACAATTTTCTCTCCAACATGTGGCTGAGGTAAATTTAGGGTAGTAATAATTTTAACATTCAATATAATTTTTTTGCTCTATTGTCCAAAAAGAGGGAGACTTCCCCCTTTGCACATGGTAACTATAGGTGTTTTTCTAAAGACTTCCCCCTTAACTCTCGGACAACATCGTGAATGTGACTCACATATACCAAGTGATAAGGCCCATTTAAATCATCAATTGTGACAAGACATGCATTATGACATCCCCTGTATGACACTTTTAAAGCATGAAACAGTTACTACTAGTATCAATTAACTGAGAACATGTTGTAATGTTATGATTTATTTTCACTTACAATCCCCCATCTTGTCATTCTCTCTGCTTTTTTTCTCCCTAACCTTCTCACCATTATTCTGCCTCCACAATTGATCGTTCTCTTTCCTACAGATTTCCGATCATTTATCTTTAGATTCGCCCAGCGAGAGATGCAGTCTTTCCACGGGACGTGTTTAGGCCCTTTTCAGGAAAACAGGAAGCTTTGCTGTCGCTGTCTCACAGACATGCTCCCGTGAACAGCAACGCTAAATTAACTCCCTCTTCATTTTCCTGCCTCCTTGTATTGTCAACCTTTCTGCTGTGCAGTGCTCAGTTTTATGTTTGTCGAAGAAACAAACACTTGAGTTCAGTTACCCTATGAATTTGTTAGTAATCATCAGATGCATTTGGTTTGAAAAACTCCCAGAAGAATTTAAGATTTTTAAAATAATTACACTTTAATGAGTATTTAAATAATCATCATATTTAATTCATGATATGGAAATTCTTCGGATTTTTACGATCAAATAACTTGATGTGCAGAACAACTTAATGTGCCCTCCTCTGACTCAAGATGTCTTCTGCTCCTAATAAAAATAATCGCTCTCACTTTGTTGCTTATGATACCCTCTGTGACCTGCCCAGCTCTGCGTACTGTGTATATTCCACTAATCATAGCAATAACCCTGCAAAGTAGGGACTGTTTTCTCCATTTTACTTTTAGAAATGTAAAAATGCATATACTCGTAGTGTTTCATAGATTACAAAGTACTTTCAACACATCGTCTGGTTGTTTATTTATTTACTTATTTAGCCTTTAAAGGGCACATAAAGCATTACCCCATTTTTCGCATGGCAAGACTAAGGTGTAGTGAGATTAAGATGTTCACCCAAACTAGTAGTTAATACATGCAAGAGCCAAGCCAAAAACAACTGATTATTTCCTGTTTTTGCCCTTCTCTCTGTACCACATCACACAGCTTCACCGTTTTGCTCTTTTTCTGCTGAAACCACCTTTGTCATTCCACCACCTTGATTTATGCAGTATCCGTAAACCCACTTAGACAGTCTTAATTCCTACTGTTTGGGGGTGTTATAAAGACATTACGAACACTGAAACAACTTAAGATTTGCAGAAAACAAACTTGACATGAACTATGTAAAATAAGTGAATATCCAGATTTAGTTTCTAAAATCTATATAAACGAATATACATTATGATTGAAATCTTTTAAAAATATTAATCTATTCTAGTTGACAGACAATAACCCCAAATAAAATATACTAAAGCTTATAAGCCATTTAAACATTTCCATAACTCAATTTAATATGATTATATGTGCTGGTACTAGGGAGACAAATAACTTTTCTTTCAAGGAAATATAGTTATGACAAACATTTCCCTTTGTTTCACTTCAGTTGATTATGATTAAAGATGCTACTAGGGTTCTTCAGAAAACTGGTCTCAGACTCTTGAAGGCTCAATAATATTA
Organism: Mormoops blainvillei; assembly: GCA_004026545.1. Classification (NCBI taxonomy): domain Eukaryota; kingdom Metazoa; phylum Chordata; class Mammalia; order Chiroptera; family Mormoopidae; genus Mormoops; species Mormoops blainvillei. Next base: position 64,030 of record PVJD01002370.1, on the reverse strand, counting down.
CCACTTTTTTGTTCTGTTTTCTTCTCCTTCCATAGTCAACCATCTACAAAATAACAAACTTCCTTATTTTCTTAAAATTTTCTCCATTTCTTGTTTCTTTCTTTCCTCCATCCTGACTCAGTTTATTTTTTCTTCTCTTTTATTTTTCTTCCTTTTAGATTGACATTTTCTGCTGATGGATAATAGATTGCAAGCTCGTTATTGTTCTGGAAGTTTTCCTCCCGTCAAGTTCTCCATTCTCTGAATAATTTCTACCACGGGTCTACATGCTAGAACTACCCTATCTCCAGAGCCAATCTATCACCATTTCCACAGCTACCTCCTCATTCCCAGATTCATCACTCATATTTTGGAGAAAGTTCACTCGATTCTTTTAAAAATCTCACTGAAATAAAAAATTACTATTGCATACATTTTCCAAGTGAGGGAGCGGGGTAGAGACATTTATTGCTTTTCCCATTTTTTAAAAAGGGGGTTATAATCCAGGTCTCCTAACTTTTATTCCTGCATTTATTGGTAGTGCTTATAACTTACTATTTGCAATCTGATTAATTTAACTTTTAGGAGATCTATGTAATGTCAGAATCAATTCATTAACATTGAGAATTAAATATTTATGTTTGAGAATTTTTTTAAACTTTGGATGTAATAAAATATTATTAGTATTGAAGAAATCAGAATTGACCTGAACAAGGGAACTCTAGAGTTTATATTTCAATTTTAAGGGAATTTTTCTTTCTGAGATATAATTAAGCACGTGGGATCCCTTTTTAGCTTAACATTAATTAACACATATTCTCTTTTCCCTTTCTCAGAAGCAATGCTAGAAACAATATTTTTTCTGCAGTTTGGTGTTATATATTGTTTATTTGGGGTCATATGTATTTATTTGGTGTTATATATATACTATTTACTTGGTGATGTATAGGAGATAAATATACATATCTCCTATGCATAAAGAAACATATCATTAGCTTTTTCAGTAAACCAGATCAGGCAAAATCAAAAACTCTTTGAAACTTCAAAGAAAAGTCACATTAAATCACATAGACTTCAGTGAATCTCTGATTTATTTAACTTTTCCTGATTTATGCTGATTATATGGCTATAGAATTATGGCTTTTTATGAGTCCAGGAGGTCAATAGAAAGCCAGAGCTTTCATGTTTTTCTCTTACTAAATTTATAAAATAATGAAATAACAGAAATTATCATTAATCTATTACCATCTTTAGGATTATTACTCTTAAGTTTAAATTTTAAAAAGCAATATTTTAAAAGGATGCAGGATAACAATAAGTAGAAATATTACCTACTGCTTCATTTGCTTTTCTAAGAGTTTTCACAACATTAACCCCAGCAAAATATTCGAAGCTGCCCCTCACGTATAATCTATTGGTTCCTCATAATGGCATAAGGCATTTCCATTTCAATCCTGCCCTCAATAAACAGAATGAAGAATTACAGTGCTCATGTATAAACTGCTTTCCTACCATAATCGATAACACCCAAATTCAAAGAAAAAAAAATCAAAGCACATGAAAAGTAAAACAATCTTATTCCATATGCTAAGCAAATTTTTTGTTCTTTTCTGAGGGAGAAGAGATTAATAAAACACTAAGTGTCATGAGGTAAACTTCATCATACAAAAGCTTTAATGTAAATTAGGCATAAAGTGTTCAACAAATCTGCTTAGTTTCTAAAGGTGATTTTCTTTATGTACTCATTGATTTCTTCAGATGTATAATCTAGTCTAGCTCATCTATTCACCAGCTCTGACCTGTCCTCTGTAAACTCCTAAATAATGAACATTATCTAGGAAAATACATTATGTTCCGAAGAAGGACATTCCTGTGCAAAGAAACATCTGAGAAAGAGAGAAAGAGAAAGACAGAGAGAGAGAGAGAGAGAGAGAGAGAGAGAGAGCTCGAATATATAGCCTTTAGAAAGACGCAAGTTAACCAAATTAAAAAATAAATTTGTTGAAACAAAAGCTTTGTTTTTTAAATTAAATGCTAAAGTAAAATTTTAATTTTTACATCATATGATTTTAGAATGTAGGTTTTCTATTCAGAAGCCTGGATGCTGCTCTTCACTTTTTTTTTCCAGTCCTCAAAGCCAATCTTTCCTTAAGTATCTATCAATTATCACTTTTTAGGGCATATTATGTGAAACAGTCAATTAAGTTTAGAATTAATTAGGACTATCACAATAATAAAAAGAATCAAGATGTCAGGATATGCTTTATATAGCTCCCATTAGGAACACACAATTCCTGAAGAAAATACTATTTGTGCCCTGGCTGGTGTGGCTCAGTGGACTGAGTACTGGCCTGCAAACCAAAGGGTCGCCAGTTCAATTCCCAGTCAGGGCACGTGCCTGGGTCGTGGGCCAAGTCACCAGTAGAGGCGTGTGAGAGGCAACGGTACATTGATGTTTCTCTCCCTCACTTTCTCCTTCCCTTCCCTTCTCTCTAAAAATCAATAAATACAATCTTAAAAAAAAATAAAAAGGAAATACCGTTTGTTATTTAGTCAAAATTTCAAGACCGCATGATATGACAATCCTCACCTTCTCTTATTTGGATGGGATAAAAAGAAAAAAGAATTTTGGAATGAAGATTCTTATAATTTGTTAGCTGTATGGCTCTTCTCTTGTTTACTGAATCAGCCAATAAGTTTTTATGGAGCAGCTACTGTGTGCCCGGTACCCATCTAGACCACGGGGTTATGATAGGGAACAAGCAAAACCATGTGCCTTTCCTGTGGAACACGCAGTCTAGTGGATGTGACAGAAATTATATGGGTAGCTGGATAGAGAGATGTAAAAAGTGAAATATTGTGATGAAATATGATAGAAGTACCATTTTCAATAAAGTGAGCAGAAAGAACCCCTCTGGAGAAATAACATTTGAGCAGAGGCACAACTGAGGTAACGGAAGAAGAAGAAAGCATGGTGATTCCTGGTCGAAGATTCCTGGTGCAAAGGCTTTGGAATGGGAGTGACTTCGCACATTCGGAGAAGAGGAGAAGGCAGGCCCAAGTGGCGGAAGCAGAGGGCGCCATGACAAAAGAGGCGGGAGATGGGTTCAGACCCGCAGGCGGAAGCCCGGCAGGGTGGACCTTGTCACCCAGAGCGCATGTGTTTTGATGTGTGTAGGACAGAGAATCACTGGAGGCCTTGAAGTAGAAAAATAACCTGAATATACTTTTGCTGAAAAAGGCTCACACACGCTGCTGATGGAGAACGTACAAGTTACTTAAGCTCTCACATCTCAATTTATCATTTTTGGAACAGGAATAATAATGTTCGTCTAGTGTGTCTATGAACACTGAATGAATTAGCATGCATTAATGTCTGACACACACTAAGATCTCAAAACAAATCTTTTTTTCTGTTTTTTTCCTCGAGTTAGATAAAACAATATCCCTATTCCTTTCAAAGCAAATTTCACCCATCACCCCTATTCCCTTAATTCAATATTTTTCTAACTCCGAGTTCTTCTCTGTCAATATTTTCCTCTCTATCCTCTAGCTTTCTTCCAAGTAATTTATTCACTCAGTCTAGAAGCATATATATGTCTTCTTACCTCAAACAGAACTTTTTTTCAGTTCTGTTAATTCAAATATCTAATCAAAACATACCAGTCTCTATTTTTGTAAAAAAAAAAAAATTGTATAAAAGCAGCAGTCAATACACAACACTTTCATGGCTTTCACATTTCATTGTTTCCTCATGTTTGTAGTATCAGATTTGCCATCAAAGTTCTATGAAACCTGAGTCGCTGACTGTTGTGCCCGGTAGACAAGACGGTGCAAGACTTTGTCTCGGTGCCAATAAAATAATTCTACTGCTGGAGGTTCAAGAGTCTAGTGTTTGCCAAGGCTTCTGAAAGGTGTGGATAAATTTTAATGAGTCTATTTGTCATTTTTCATCCTTGGAAAAGGCAACAGCGTGGACTTGCCTGCCCACTGTAACAATTTGACAATTGGAAAACTTTATGAAAAAATAGTTTTTGACATTGGGCAAGAGCCGCTGAAGAATTTTCATCCACAGAAAGGAAATAAATGAGCTGAGGGTTGTGACTACTGGATTTCTACCTAGAGGCACTTTTTTGGACTGCGGCGCACAGGGAGCGGGGTGCTGGCGGAATCGAGGAGCCAGGTCTTAGAGTTCCAGGAGGCAAACAGGGCTGAAATGTATGAGTAAGTACTGTGAAGAAAGGAGGTACGCAGAGAGAGAGAAACAAAATCTACAGAAGGCTCTCCCTGAGTGTGTGGCTGAATCATAAGTTTGTACGTATTTAGGACGAAACACACCAGGGAACAAACCACCAAGGACACGTGAACATGAAAACAATTTCCAGGGCTCACACAGGACCAGGAGATAGCAGAGTTCTTAGCAGCCAAACTGGAAGGACTTCACTGAACACCCAAAGCAGTAAGTGAGAGACCCAGCAGTGTCCTATGTGAGCAGACACCAAGTGCCCCCATTTGCCCCCCACTTACACACTGGCTTGGTTTGACCTAACTTCAGTCAAACTCTCTTCTCCCTACAGGCCCCTGAACTTCGGTCTACTCTCAAGCTTAATAACCCAACTTTCATAATGTCCAGTCTGCAATAAAAATTAAGAAATACATAAAGCAAGAAAAGATGTCTCATGAAGCAGAGAACCAGGCAATAAAACAGACCCAGATATGACACAGATGATGGAATTAGCCAATAGGACTTCAAATCACTATGAAAAAGAGCACTGAGATAAAGAAAAATGTCAATAAAGTAATAAAAGAGATTAGTTTCTTATGAAAATGATACAAATTCCTGGCTGGGGTGGCTCAGCGGATTGCGTGCCAGCCTACGAACCAAAGGGTCAACGGTTCAATTCCCAGCCAGGGCACATGCGTGGGTTGTGGGCCGGGTCCCCGGCTGGGGATACCGGAGATGCAACCACACATTGATGTTTCTCTCCCTCTCTTTCTCCCACCCTTCGCCTCTCTCTAAAAATAAATAAATAAAATCTTTTTAAAAAACAGTACAATGGAAAGTCTACTGCTTGAAAACACATTAACAAAAGTGAGGAATTCACTAAATGTCCGTAACAGCTGATGATACAATGAAGAAAAATTCAGTGAATTTGAAGGTACAGTATATACGCAAATGGAAGGACGACGGGGAAAATACACACCAAAAGAAAAAAAGAAGAGCTCCAATTACCTGTAGGAAAACGTTAACTGATGAAAAATAACTAAAATTGGAATGCCAAAATAAGAAAGAAAAACAGTATTTGGAAAAAATGGCCAAAATATTCCCTCTAAAACTCTCACGCCGTACGTTCAAGAAAGCCGAGAACACCCACGTAAAATAAACACAAGCTCACGAAGGCACATAATAAGCACACTGGGAAAATCAGAGATGAAGAGAAGGAAAACCTCAAACTATTCTTCAGAAACAAAGCAAAAAGCTGGCTCTTTAAAGGTCAATATCGGAAGATTTTATAGCAAGACAGAAGGAGAGGATACAATTCATTGGTGTCAGGAATGGAAATGACAGCTACTGTGCCTAGACATTAAACAGTTAATGAGAGTATTACGAGCAACTCTGCGCCAGGACACTTGAAAAATTACACAGTGTCCAAATTTTTAGAAAAATGCTGCCTTCGAAAACTAATTGCCCTGTACCTATTAGAAAAATTTAATCTCTTTTGAATATTTTCCCACAGAGAAAACTTTATGTGACTGTACATGTTAAATTCTTATAAATATACATATGAAACAAATAACACTATACACAATATCTTCTATAATGGAACAAAGAGGTACCAACTCTAAGCTGTTTCAGAAAGCCAGCACTTCTTACCAACAAATTCTGACAAATTTTAAAAAGTACCTTACAGACAAATCTCACTCATGAATACCTATGTAATAAATACAAATACATTCTGTTAAACTTGGGAAATACATCAAGTATAATTCATCCTCAGATATGAAGGTATTCATATTCAGATATGAGTTCTATTCCAGTAGTGCCATATTGGCTTAATATTTGAAAATCAATTGATAATAATTACCACATTGATAGACAAAATAAGAAAAATAAAACAATCACCTGAATAAATACAAAGAGTTTTATAATTTCAAGAACTATGAATGGCCCCCCAAATTGTGACAAACTAACGATATAAGAAGATTTTCTCAAGTTGATATGGAATAGTTCCAACACACCTATCAGAAGGTTTTCATCTGTGTCGGAAAATTTTGTCCGTTATCACCAGTTTTATTAAATACTGTACTAAACACAAGTCACAATAAGGTAAGTGAGAGAAACCAAAGATTTGGATAGGGAAGATTAAAACAGAAATTATTTACAGAGAGCATAACGGAATTCCTCAAAAGTCTAAGGTTCTATAGGCAACTTTCAGAATCTGTACTTGAATTTGTAGGGAAAGTTCCCCTGTGTTTCTCGGTGCCCTTGCAAAAGCCCCAGTCAACTGAATCTCTCCACATATCACAACCATTAGGTCTGTAATTGTTTGTCTAGCTAACTGTTCTCATCCAAAAACAAAACAAAACAAAACTTATTTTCCTAAATGGTTACACCCAGGCCAAGTCTCTAGGGGAAACCCCACAGTGATAGAAACTTTCAGTACTATCTTCCTGGATATTTACATGTCAAAACAGATGGGGCCCAGGATTGGGAGACACTCTAAATTGGAAAAGCTAAGACATGCTGGGCATTATGGTTCCTGGAGAGATTTTATTTACGTGCCAAGTGGGGGGAATCAGATGAAGACCCTCCCAGGAAAGAAGGGGGATGACAGCCTTCATAAGCAGAGAAAACTCATTTGTCATGATCACTTGATTATGGGGTGCCTAGTTCCTGGTTAGGTTGACCGGACTCTCATCACATGAAACTAGGAGTACACTGTGGAACAAAAGCGGGGGCTGACACACTCATCACATAAGGTATTTAATAAGAAATCTCTCTCGGATGCAGAATACCTATTGTGCATATTCAGGATAAAATTAATAGAGATAAATATCGAAAACTCCAAAGAGCTCATCAAGATGTGTAAATATGAGAGAAATATTCCAAGTTCTATTATATTTCTATATATTTGGATACAATGCACAGAAAATATGCTAACGGTAAGGGCAAAAATAACCTGATAAATTGGGCTTCATTGAATTTACTACTTGTTGATCAAAAGACATTATCAAAAGAGTGAGAAGTCAAGCTACACCCTAGAAGATATTCACAGCACTTGGAGCTGCCTGCAAAGGCTTTGCATTCACAAACCTGCAAGAAAACGACAAGCAATCCCCCGCGGAATGGATGAAAGCCCGAGCAGGCACTTCGTAACAGATTTCCAAACAGTCACTGAGCATATAAATAAAAGTGCTCAATCTATTACTCGTCACAAAAATGCCAATTAGCACTACAATGACATATCACTATGGACCCCAATTCAGCTGTTTAGAATAGCTAAATAAAAATAATAATTTAAAAAGGAATAAAATACCATGACAAGTGTCGGGAAGGCTATAGAACAGTTAGAATCCTCACGCGTGGATGGCAGGAATGTGAATTTCTGAAGTGTTCAAGAGAGTTAGAAGAAAACCTTCGGCCACCCAGAAAAAAGAATTACTCTGTTACCAACAAATGAGCTGAAGTGGAAAATGCCTGTTTTTTATATAATGCATGTGGATATATGAATATTTAATATATGATTAAACTTAATGTATACAATATAAGTATATATTTACTTATGTGGATATATGACTATTTAATATATGATTAAATTTAATGTATACAATATATAAGTATATATTTACATGTATTTTAGCATGTTCATATATTGACATATATTTTAGCACATATAAAATATCTGCATGTATATATACCTATATGTATATATATATGAAAAGATTTGTATTCAGAATATAAAAACCTTTAAATCAATAAAAAATGAAAGATATATACCTAAGGATATATATATATACACACACAGAAAGATATATACAGAAAGTATAAAATACATGGCCTTCTAGTATATGAAAGAATGATCAACTTCATTCATAATAAAGAGAAACAGAAATTAAAACTAAGGTGAGATACCGTTTCTCACAAATTTGAGGACAAACTGTGAAAGTGTGAGAACATCAATGTACGGTGCGTCCGATGCTCTAATGCAGTGCTGGTCAAAGTCCGCACCTTCACAAAGTCTTACGGAACAAATTGGAGGAGATGCTATCAAAACTATGTATCTAATTATCTTTTGACACATGCATTTCACTTCTGGGGCTTCATCTCTCAAACTCGCCACTGAGTAAAAGAAACAAACAAACAAAGAACTTACATATAAACTCATCATTGCAGCTCTGATTATAATGACGAAAGATTAGAAATAACTCAGGCTCATCACTAAAGTCCAGCCACACAGAGGAACACTATGCAGCTACAGAAAGGCTCTGAAAAAGCCGTCTGTGTACTCATCGGAGGTGAAAAAGGCAGGGTGTAGAATGTGGGTAGAGTGTTCTGCCTTTTGTGAAAGAAAGGAGCCACACAAAAGAGTTCAGTGTGTTTGTCACTGCCTCAAGCTGCATGAAACAAAATGAAGAGGTTATGGATCGAGGCTATTTGGACGTAAGAATAGGAGTAGTCTTTTCAATTTACACCTTTTTAAGCCATTAGCATGTGCTTGTATTACATAGTTGAAAAAGATCGCAAAATATGTACATTTAAATATTTTAGTTATAAAAATTAAAGTGCTAATCTACCAATTTAGCGTTAATTCTCCGTTGTTCAAAAAAAAAGAGATAACTGATAAAATTTGTTATTTCCCATCTGATTTCACTAAAAATGGCAACCCTGTGTTCTCTGTTTAATTATCATTGTATTTGCTATTTTTATTATTAAATCGTTCCAGTTTTCTGGGAAAATCTGGATAAAAACACTCGGTATCAATTCTTCCATTAGTAGTTTATCTTTCTGTGGGTCTCCAGTAAAGCATGTACAAAATGTCTATTGAAATTAGATCTCACAAAGACATAACTTCTCCAACTTTTTGGTTTTTAAATTTACTGAGAAACTCTATATAAAGCAGCCATTTCATGAATTTCCTGTATATTCTACAAACAGGGAAGCCCATGCTGTTCTTTGATGATTATGTTGAAACAATTAAATAATTAAATTACTAAGAATACAATTTTAGAATTTCAAATTAAGAAAAAGTCTATTTCTTCAGAAAAACGGAGTTTTTTTAGTTAGCTGGATTTTTTTGCTGATTCTACGCTAAGTAAATGGATCCTTACTTTATAGATGTTAAATCTTTTATTAATTAATCTTAAATTATTAAAGCATTCCATTATAACATAATAGTGCTTCTGTTTATATTAAAATTGACCTCAAATCATTTTTGAACACAGGTAGGCCATAAATTAGCATACTAGTTTTCCTATGCCCAACAAAAATCACCATTAGCTTAGCACCTAAAAGAACAAATTTATTATCTCACAGGTCTGCAAGGCAGGAGTCTGGGTTGGCCAAGCTGGTTTCTCCCTCCCAGGTTGTGGACATCAAGGCATCCACTGCTGGGCTAGCTAGAGTCTCTGGGAAAGTCGCCTCACGCACCCAGGCGTGCTGTTAGCAGAGCCCGCTTCCCTTGCCACACTCCGCCTCCGCAGGCCACGCTGTGGGCCTGGCCGTGCACCTCTGTCTCAGAGCCAGAAGACGTGGTGCCAACCCTTCTCAGTCTAGAAGTCTGACTTCTGCCAATCCAGATACTGTGCCCGTCCAGATATTCAGGGTAATGTTCTATATAAAGATCCCTAACCTTGATTCCATCTGTCAGGTCGCCCTTGCCACACGAAGCAGCATCTTCGCAGGTCCCTCTGATTCAGGTGTGGGTATCTTTGAGACCATGGGAGCACAAAATAACAAATACCACAACTAATAACAAACTCAAATACTTAGCTGTTTTCCACGGTTACCCCCCAACCTGCACGCCCATTAATTATAGTTATTATAGCTGATCATTGCTTAATTAAAAACTCATATAGAATACATTAATGTATTTCCATAATTGGCAAAATAGGTGAAAAACAAATGCAGTTTAGCAAAAAAAAAAAAAAAAATGGAAATATTAGAAAAAGAAAGATAATCCTTAGAAAGTAATTTACTTGCACTGGAGAGAGAAAATAAAACCCTTACTTTATGATTTGTTCTTGTTTTATATTCCAGGATCTAAAATCTATTTTAAAAATCTGCCCTTTTTGTCAATCTGTCATGAAATATATTTCAGTGCCAAGCCTCACACTCCTGGGGAAATCACACAACATCTCATTCAGCCCAAGAGGCTGGGACTCTAAACAGTGCAGTTCATATTTCCCACTTTTGCCATCAGCCCTAAATGCAGCTCTTTGGAGTCTGAATCACTAATTGTGCCTAATAGCTGGTATTGGGCTCGTGCAAGTTCAGCACGTTGGGACTTGCTTCATGCATCCTGCTCACTGGGCACTGGGTGGACGTGTTCGGACCTGAACTTCAGAGTAGCTGCTATAGTCTGAGCTCCTCAGGGAACAGAATATTCATTAATAAATAAAATCGGGCTTCAGAAAATGGTCTGTAGACATTCTTACCACCAAATGCAGCTTTATTACAACTGCCAGTCTTGGATAAGATGATAGAAACACCATAAAAAAAAAACCTTCCCTGGAGTGTGTCAAATAAAGTTTTGCTTAAAATTATGATAAACAGCGTTGCTATACAGATTCACTTAATTTCGCCTTCATGCTATGAAAACTCAAGGCTCTCGCATATATTAATTTTAATAGTTATCTCAGAAAACCACTCATCTAAGAGTACAGTTACAATATACAAAAAATATACAGCTGTGCTGAGTAACGGAAACTTTATACTCATCGAGCAACAATTTCATATTTTCCCATCCCCTTAAATCCTGGAAACCGCATTCTAATCTCTGCTTCTCTGAGTCTATTTTAGGAACCTGACAGAAGTGAAATCATGCAGAATCTGCCATTCTGTGCTGGCTTATTTCACTTAGCATAGTGTCCTAAAAAGCCCTATATTGTCTCATGTAGTTGGATTTCCTCCTTTCTTCAAGGCTGAATGTGTATATGACATTTTAAGAATCTTTTTTTTTTTTTTTTTTTTTTTTTACTGGTGGACAGTTGAACCGTTTCCAAATCTCGGCAATGGGGAATACAACTTTAATTAACATTGGAATGAAGACATAGTGTGTATAGTTGCTTAAAAACGTGTTACGGTTAGATATCCTACTGTGTCTTACCACAAAAACAAAGGGACACAGGGAAACGTTGGGATTTCATGGATTTATGTATTATCTCGATGGTGGTTTAAGTTTCACAAATGAATACATATGTCAAAACTCACTGAATGACATAAATATATACAGCTTTTATATATTGATAATACCTTAATAAAACTGTGGGCGGGGGGAGTACAGTTCTCAGAGCTTCAGTCCTGCCAAATTCCTCCTTCCAACTCAGGAAAAAAGTTCCTGACAATCCCCTCAAAGCGTGTCCCCAGGCTAGTCCCTCATGGGTTCAGCTCCTGGTCCCTAGAACAACCTTGCCCTGAGTGTTAAGAGCATCACCACAGGGGTGGCGCCCTTGCCAAGGGCAAGACCATGTCACACAGGAGCCCCCTCCCACCTGGGAAGGCACTGGGACACAACGGCCTCGGACAATCTTTGGTCAAGGTCAAGAAGTTGGGCTTTTCCTAGGGCTTTGCTTCTCTGCACACGCACACATGGACTTGGAGTCTGTCTTCCTCGGGGAACTTTCCCATTGGCTCCTGGGCTCAGACCTCCCAGCATCCCATTAGCATTTTTATTCTTGACTAGGAGGTTGGCTTGTAAGTACTGCAGTCTCACACAAAACATACATGCTCCGCTATTTATCAATACTTTTCACTGGCCAGGCCTTAATTACTTAGAAAATGGGGGAGGGGTGCCAAAAGCTTTATAGGTGAATTCCCTGATACTCTCGGGGGAATATATGGTATTTAAATACCAAAAAGGTAGATTAAAAAAAAAAAAAGACACTCAAGCACCAGGATTTTAAAGGAGAAAAGAAAGTGAAGGAAACTTTTATATATCATTTAACATTTGGTATAACAAACACAGGAAATATAATACTTATTCTAGTAAAGAATCAGGATTCTTTTAACACCCTTACCCTTATCTTAGTTGATATTTTTAAAATTTTTTTCAATCTTATAGGTAGAGATAAACATAACCTGTTCTTTTTCAGGGCTACCAAACTTACCCCTGCGTGTGTACAATTTGTATGCCTGCTTATGTTTGGTTTTAATGGATTTTTCCTGAAAGGTAGATAGAAAGCAAGCTTTACAATAATTAAATGAATAGCTAGCGTTTTAACACTATGCATATGTGGGTACAGTTTATGTGACTTTTACTCATTCGGTCTTTAAAAAAAAAGAAAAGACAATCAGATGGGTTTTATGAGCATCCCCACTTTGTCTCTGAGGAAAACTGCAATGCAGGAAGACTACATCGCTGGTCTGTGCAATCTCTGAGAGAGATGATGGGTTCAGAGCGTGTCGGTGACACAAAAGATGGAAAAATAAATAACCCTTGCCTCGGTCATGTTCAGAAAGGGTCTCAAAGAGGATGGAAAATAAAGTGATACTGAAGACGAGGTGAGCGAGCGGGACACGGCAAAGAGGACCAGAGGCCAAGGGCTTTCCCAGCGGGAGAACAGCACAGGCTGCAGGATGGCGCTGCCAAACAGCTTTGCTCGTGGAGTCCGGGGTGATCAGAAACGACCACCTGGGCCATCAGCCAGCGGCAGGGGTGCAAAGGGACTGCTGCAGAGAGGGTCCCAGATGGTTAGGAGTGGAATCCGCAAGGGAGGATGAAGGCTGACCCTTCTCTGGGAGTCAGGCTGAAAAGTGGAAAGCAAAGTGACCCGGCAAAGAGATGGTCACTCAAGCGAAACTGTCCAGGTAAGAGTAAAAATATGCACATGGAGGGGCCGAAGAAGGGGAGAGACAGCCACGGCCAAACGGCCGGCAAATGATGCTCAGCGACCAGGCTTAAACGGTTCCTGCGTCTTGTTTATTTTCCTCCTACTCTTCTTTAGCATGGAAAACCGCTGAAAAGTACATTCGCAAGTCGCAGTTGTTCCAACAGAACTCACACCGGAGATCTGTGTCCACCCTGAGGTCAGACTTTTAAAGGTGAGTGAGCAAGCTGCTGGGCACCGGTGTGATAACAGCGACGGCAGTCAGTGTGGGGGTTCCCACGGGGTGGGAGGGGGTGACGCGCAGGGTGACAGGGGACAGCCGATTCTGGGGCAAAAGGGTTGCTTTCTTTGAAATCACCAGTGAATTACATAAGCAGGAAAAATGGATTCTCCCATATAAAGTCTAGAATGTTCTTTTTCTTGTACTGCATGCATTGTTCCAAACACATCTTGTAATTATCCAAAATTCTGAGTGCATGAAATCAATGAAAGTATGAAATCTCTGCTCATTTGAAAAGTCAAGAGAGAGTTCGTACCCTCAGCTGAACAAACACACTTTGAGCTGTACTGTTACATCATAAAGTATGACACTTGTTAAAAATAAATTCTTAATAAATTTCCTCCTAGAGATCTGCTATGAAACAGAGCCTATAGTTCACAATATTGTATTATACACTTAAAAATTTAAGAGGGCAGATCTCACATCAGGCGTTTTTACAATGGAAAAAGAATAAATTAAAAAAAATAAATTTCAGCTGAATAAAACATGCAGACGGTCACTCAATGAGATAGGAATGACTTTGGTAGCAATATTATAGAATATGAAACAGGTAATAAAATATAAAAAGCAAAAGTACGGGAAATATTGACATTTGATCTATATCTAACATAGAGTAAGCTTTATTTTTATCTTTATTGAGGTATATTGAGACTAAAAGACAGAGGCTAACTCAGAATTACTTCACTTTTTAACTCTTCCCTTAACTAAAGCCTGTAAAACTAAACACATATTGGAAAACCTCAATTAGGCACAGGACCCCTTAATGGACGGTGCCATGGTATCATTCGAAGTACCCCACTTCAGGTTCACTGCTCACTCATAAATGATATGCTCCCTCAGACTGATTTTTTCCGATAAGTATGACTTACCAAAATTTCCCACGACGGTTTTCACACACAATCACTCAACAACTGTGATGCAAGCTGGCAACCCTTTTTTTCCGATTTTGAAACGGTAAGATAGCCCATGGACCGTACACCATCCATGTGGAGCCTGAGGCTGTGTCCGGTTATCAAACTTCGACATTTCTGCAGCAGAATTTTTAAATACTCACACAGGTGATTTAAAAATAAACTTACACTCAACTCACATTTCTTCAAGGTCAGGTTTTGCCGGCAAACAAGACCGTGCAGAATTTAGGAAAACAATTTTTAAATTCAGAAAATTCTGGCAGTATTTTTTGGATTTCGGAATTTCTAAGAATTGATTATGCAACCATAATTAAATTATAATTTATTGTTATTTAAGGGTTTTATTTCTCCCGGCCTTTCTTTCCAAATAAATTACTTTATAAAAATTATATTATCATTAAATGCCAACTATTTTTAATAAAAGCATAATGCAGACACTGTGCTGATTCTTAAAATGATACAAAAGTACCTGGTGCGGTGTTTTGTTACCCAATTTTCTTAAGGATTTATAGGACAATAATCAACTTTTCTGACAGATGTTTAGGTTCAAAGAAAAATAGGTTTTTACTCAAAACAGATTTCCACAAGGCGATGTGTAACACTAATAAAATCAAGGCACATGTTTACACAATTAAACACCTTTAAATTAAAAAATAAAGTCAGTTACTGCAGGTCAATCAATTTACCAAGTCCCAAAAAAGGGAAACAAAGGATGCAATATCATTCCCCGGCTCACTGGAACATAGACACGGAATCCGGATTTCACCTAGACCAGCTCTGATAAGAGTTGTTGTCGGGAGATGGCGCCATGTTCCCTTGGGTCTAATTTCTGCAGCATTACTAATCCTTGGTAATGAATTCATCCTCAAGGAGAAACAAAAAGGCAACATCTTGGCTTCCTGACAGTCTAGATTATTCTTTTCCTGTGTCCCTTGGATCTATCTGATTGTGTGACTCAACTCCCATTTATCTTGTTCTATTTTTTCCTCCTATCAACAATGGCTATCTTAAAGTTTTTAAAAATATTTCTTGAACTTAAAGTTTCTAAAGTGAAATAAAGAGAACCAAAATCTCCTATAAGAAAGCGTAGGCTATAATGCTGTATCTGGCAGGTTAAAGAATGTTTAATAAAAGTGTATGGCCGTGTTTACGCTAGTCAGATGATGGAGTGTGGTCAATATTGAATCCAAGAATATGCAATGTGAGGACACCTTTTTATGTGTAGTCTCGTAAAAATAAGTTATATCTTTCCAGGTCATTATTAATATCACTATTCTTGAAGTACAGTCATGGTGCTATAGCTCCAGTTAATAAAGACAATAATCTCCCGATGTGGGGGGGGGCCAGGGATATTGAAATTAGGCGTGTTTGTGTGTGTTTGCCTTTATGTCCTTCAGAGACAAAATCAGCAATTTTCTCTCCTTTAATTTTTGCGACTATTCACTTATATTCAAAACACTTTGCAAAGTGTCTGGTACACAGTATTGTAAAAAAATATGTAAAATATCAAATTTTATGAATTTAAATGATCAGGCACTGCGATAATTATTGGAGTATGATTAATAGGGCTCATCAATGGAGAGAAAAACAGAAAAGTAAACTGTTTTCTCTCCTTTTCTTTCAAAATCAAAATATAGTGATAAGTCCAATGTTAAAGTAATTATTTTTTCCCAAAGGTGCCTCTTGAATTCCTCACTTGGTTCCACAAACTGACGCTACCAAATGAGTAAGAAAAACAATCTTGTGTCCCACTGAAACCACTAGGATACACAGGGTGGGGCGACAGTTGTTTGTATGTAGAATAATATAATAATAATAGATACCAATACAAGAATAAACTCTGTCTTTTGCACACTCACAACTGTAAACCCACTTTTGCCCTACTCTGTTTACTGAACACTAGTATGTGGGAGGGAGGCACTTACATACAAGGACCACGTTTCTTTATAGAATTTCCTTTAGCTACTGCATGTAGGATTTCCTGTGGAGGTCCAAAAATTTCTACAAGATCATGGGGTGCAAACGCTGCACAGGGAGCATGACCCTGGTTTCCTGCACTGAGGTCTGTACCAGCCCACTGAGCCCACCATAGGGAATCCAGGGACGATGGGAGCATGGGCTTTATTTTTAAAGGCTCCCCAAAAGCAAAGGACAAGGAAGACTTTTATTAAAAATCTTAGAAAAATAATAATAATATGTGGCTATCTTAATTGCCATATATAGAAAAGGAACATTAGTAATAATTGGAAAAAGAATGGATTTATTTAACTGAATACACACCCCCCAAATATTGTGTGTGTGTGTGTGTGTGTGTGTGTGTGTGTGTGTGTGTAAAGGGAGAGAAAGAGGGGCGGGAGAGGAGAGAGAGACAGAGAGAAACAGAGAGAGAGCGAGATGGAGCAATATAAACGATATAAATAGAGGGCAGTTCAATAAACAGGCAGGCAGGCAAGCAATTATAGGCAGGCCCCGCGTACATCCCCGTATCACTGAGCTCCGATTGCCAGGGGCCCAGTGGCCATGGCGGCCCGGAAACAATGAGCGCACCCAGAGCCCAGGACTTAGTTTCTAATTTCTAGTTTCTAACCTCAAATAGAAGGAATGAGAAATCTTAGAGAAATGTCTGCTTGTAGGGGTGGGGCAGGGAAAATACAAAACAAGCCTTGAGCATCTTATTGTATCTACAGGTAAAGAAAGGCTCAAGAAACAGACCATAGAAAAGGGGGGTATTTTAAAGAAAAAGAGAAACTGACCTTAAAAAGCTCCCAGTGTCCAAAGCTGGGACAATTTTATAAACAGAATACATAAAGTAGCATAGGGTTGTAATCCTAATTACAAAATAAATATCCCTAAATTCACGCTGATGTAGATAGTGAGTAGTGACTGACTAAAGAAACAAAGACACCAATAAATAAACAAGAGGAAAAAGATATAGCTTTCTTACAGGAGAATTCCAAATAACATACATGTAAGTATTCCAGTAGGTGGGAGGTACTTCCTTTGTGGATGAGCTAGACTTAGTGACTCATTTCTAAAGAAGAGAGTATAGGAAGGGGAACAATTTGACAGAGGAGAAACTGGGCAAAGGTTGCCTTAATCATGTGATAAAAATCAACATCAGTAATGTCATATGAATATCACGTACTCTCTGATATCATGTGAAGAGAAGAACATTTCATGTCTGTGATTTATTTCCAAACCTCATAGCCCCAGTGTAATCCTGACAGATATAAGACAAACCTAATCGAGGGCCAATACTCATTAAGATCACCAAAATTAATAATAATAATAATAATAATAAATATGAGACTGCCACAGGCCAGAGGACACTGCAGTAGTATAGAAACTGAATGGAATGTGTTACTCTGAATTGGATCCTGGAACAGAGTGAGGACATTAACTAACAGGTGAGATCTAAATAAAGTCTGGAGTTTAGTTAACAGGAACAAACCAAAGTCGATGTCTGATTCTGACAGAGGCTCTTGGGTAATATGTTAACAATGGCAGGTGTTGGGTGAGCCATTATACTGGAAATCCGTACTGTCTTTGACATTTTCTGTAAATCTAATATTTCAAAAAAAAAAAACCACTTATTAAAAACAAGTTAATGTTATGCTACACTGAATTTCAAATGTTCATGAATTAAAATATATCACTGAACAAAAAACAAGCCAGATACCATTGACATTTGCAATCCCTATTACGGATGAAGAATTAGTAACCATAATTTTAGAGAGAGTAAGAAATAGTAACAAAAAGCAAAAATACATACAAATTGTGAGGCCACAAGACACAGGCTGGGAGGAAATAATTGCAACCCATGTCACAGATGAAGAATATTCATGTTTTCAGAGTGAAAAATATTAATAAGCAAAAACAGATGATACGAAAAGTCAATAAACAGAAGCAGCAACTTGAAAATCCCATAACAGACATCTTGAAGCTATTTTAAGTAATAATCCAGGTGTGCCAGTTATTAACACATTGCTTTTCACCTCCAAACTAACCTTCTTTGCCCTCCTTAATACTGAAACGTGATCCTGCAGACCGCATTTCTCTTTTGCAAGACGGTGTAACATTAAGCTCCACCAGTAGTACTGGAGAGACTTTATCTACAAAGATGAAAAAGGGAGTCCCTCCTCTTGTGCCTGCTTTTTCTATTTTGCAGCCACCCTGTTAGGGTGTAGGACGCTGACACCATACACTGCAATTCAGTCACTGGTGTCCCTCTAGCCAGTGTCTTCGCCACATTGACAGTGACTTTTGGGGTCGGTGGGTCAGGGTGGCCAAATTCTTCATCATGAGCACTGCATTCAGTGTGTCCATGGCCGCTGCCCCTTCGGAGATGGGTGTGTCGGCACTGAAGGACCCCGTTCTCTCATTTTCTAAATTCTTGGTCCTACAAGATGTTCCGGGACCATCTGAAAGGGGACAGTGATGGTATTACTTTCCCCACTCGAGGAGTAGCCCAGAAATACTAAAATAAAAAAGAAAATCCTTTCCACAAGCAGAACTTCATGTGGTACGTTTTCTAGTCACTTTTCTCTGGAATAATGAATGCCGGAAATATGAATTTTAGCTTCCTCCTATGCAGTCGCTATTGTTTTGCTGTCTGCAAGGACAGAATTAGGAAATTGGTGACAAGGAAATCTAGGGAAGAAGGTGGTTGATGGGCCACTCAGAATGAGCAGACAGTGAAGATATCGTGTCCTATTCGGATGTCCAGCTGAGATCATCTCCTGCAGTGGGCAGCCGGACACTTTTTGTGCAGTTCAATTAGCCTCTTACCCAAGCCGGTTCTTTCCAGTGACTGTTCAATGTCAATGAACAAAGTGGCCGTAGGGCCAGTTAGTTAATGGTCGTGAAACTTCAGTGGTTACAAGATGGAGGATAATGCATTCCATGAGCCCGTGGACGGTGGGACTGACAGAACATGACAGACAGAAGAGGAAGAGTCACCTCCCAGGCTATATCCAGCGATGGCGCCATGGCATGGACAGCATTTCTTCTGGTCAAGGAGCTCATTTCGATGCAGAGGAAGTGCAGCCATGGGCTCTTGCCTATGTACTTAATGGCTTATCACATACCCTTTCGCATAGAAGTACCAGTTCTAATTGAAAAATGGAATTGCTTAATGAAGACTGAGTTGTGGTGATAGTTTACAGTCAACAGCCTTACAAGCTCAGACAAGACAGATGTCTTACAGGGTGAAGAATATGCTTCATATCAGGAACCACTATAAGGTACTGTCATCCCTCTCACAAAAATAACAAATCTAAGCACCAAGGGCTGGAAATGCAATGAGTTTCTCTCACTGTTTTATCTAATAATTCATTCACAGGACTGTTGCTTTCAGTCTTAGCAACTACAAACCCTGCTGGTTTAAGACATAATTGTTACCAAGGGGAGAATGCTTTCCCCAGATGATGAACCAACGGGTCGATAAAACTATCAGATAAACTGTTACTTGGACATTCTGGGCTCTTTTCTTCCCAATGAACCAACTGGAAAACGGGACAACTTGACTTCTGGAGTAGCTGACCCCAAATACCAAGGGGAAGCTGGCTTGCTGCTAACATCAGGGACAAAGAGGACTAGGTCTGGAACCCAGAGGATGCCCTGGGTGGCTCGGTATCACAGTGTCACACAGCAGTGCCACAGAAAAGCCAGCAGCCAAGACGGGCTTCACCTTGGTTCGTAACCAGGAAAGTGCATGGAAAGTGCAATGAAAAGACCAAAGCTATGCTCTTTCGTACATAGCTGACTCGTACTATTTTTAAACTCTTAAAGCATACGTCGTTGGCAAGAATATTAAAAAACAGCAACTGTCAGGGAGCAAGGAAATTGCAACAACCCATTTGGGACACAAATTGTTAGTGTCTGGAAATAGGAACATGTTCACATCCTGGCTCTCAGTCCCTCCATGACGAGTCATAGTTTCTAAAAAATAATTCCTGTTCACGTGCACAAGAAAAAAATCATATCCATGGAAGTGTTATTTTTAAGAGTAAAACTGAAAGCCACCTAAAATTTCATATTAAATGAAGTAAATCATAGTGTATTCATTTAATGGTATCATATATAGCAGGAGAGCTAAATAAACAAGTACACTTAACGGCGATTAATAAATTTCATGAATACTGAAAGAAAATAAAAAGTGTGATAAATATAGAATGATGTATAACTTTAAAATATGTAAAAATATTTAAATATGTACATATTTTATGTACACTGTGCACATATATATAGATTATAATATAAAAACAGGCATGGGGATGAAAATATCTCTGGGGAGGGTAAGGAAAGGATGGGCTTGGGGAAGGGAAAATAGGGAACTTTCTATAGAAAAATTATTTGTTACATCTATGAATTTGAAATAAAATCTAAAACATCTGAAAATGTTGGCACTTATCCCTTGCCTAGAACCCAATAAAAGCAACCTATTTAAATAATAAAATTTACAAGAATGTGCCACACCTCCATGTTTTTACAAAGTACTCCCTGTTAAAGATCTCATTTCCCTACCTTATTCCTTGAAACTTAGTTCAGATATCACCTCTTTCAAGAAGCCTTTCATGACTTCTTTAAGTTAAATGATTTCTCTTCGTGAGGGTCTCTTTGTTTTCTTACTATTCAGCATTTATGTTTATTTGCCCCCCACAGTAATCTAGACTTCTATATACATTTATCTCTGTTTTGTTTTAGTTATGATACAATGCCTGGCATACAGAAATGACTAAGGGACATTAATGTAAGTTAAGATTACTTTGGAGAATCTGAAACTTACAAACACCTAATCAGGACCAAGATCTGATCACTACAAATCTTTTACATAAAGCCACGGGAGAAAGTGAAAATAAACTATATACATTAATTACAAGATTCTTAGCCTAAAAAATCAAAGGATAGAGACCTATGTTTACAGGAATTTCCACTTTCTGTTTGTCAGAATCGAAGGAAAGATTAAGATTAATTTTTTCATTCCCTCAACAAGCACATATTTAAGCTCTGCTGTATGTCCATTCTTACATCAGGCATTGTAGATTCAAGGGTGAGGAAGACAGACATGATCTCCCTTCTTAAATCCACATTCTAGTAAGGAAAATAGCCAACTCCCCATGAATACATAAAACAATGATCACATTATGATCATTGAAGGGAAGATTTACCCTGTCTTCTCGGAGTCTTTGTTAAATCATAGAATTATGAAACCCTGACTCCACCTACCTCCTAAATCACTGCGAGGGGAATTTGACGTTTATACTCAGTATCACGTTTTGGAACTAGTTTCCTGTTACTTGACAAATTTTTTTTTTAATTGATAGCCTTTAAATATTTTCATGGCTGCAATTAAGTAATGAAAGAATCCTGGTCGACACTAGGTGAATATCCCGAGAACGAGGAGCAGTTGGTAATTGTCGGTTAGTTAAAGACGGGCAGTAGGTACAAAGAGGAGGCACAGATCTTTGCAGTTTTGTGACAACTCTTGGACACATTTTCAGTAACTAAAGAAGAGTCCATTCTATTCATCTAGTGTGGTAAGCTCGCAATTACCCTTCGCAATACCTGCTCGCTGGTGCTACTCCCAGGCTGATGTTAGGAACGTGGCAAAGGGATTTTACAGATATAATCAAGGTTAGTAATAAACTCGGAAGAGAGGGATTCTCCAGGTAAGCCCACGGCAACCAGGAGTCTTGAAAAGATGGACTCTTTCTCTGGTGGCAGAAGGAAAAGGTAGAGCGATCTGAAATGCAAGAAGAGCTCAGCCCGCTGTTGACTTGAACATGTAGGGGTCCACGTGGAAAGTGTGAGCAAGAAATGAGCTCTGTCAACAACCAGGGAGCTTGGAAGCAGACTGATACCTGGTGCAACTCTGAACAGAATCAGATCAAATCTGGCCAAGCCGGCCAGACTTGTGCCCTGCAGAAACTATGGCATAATACATTTGCATTGTCACATGCCACGAGGCTCGTGGTGTCTTGTTAGTGCAGAAATATAAGCTAATAGACTCGGATATTTATAATCTGTATTACTTCTTTATTTTGATATTTTACGTTTTTATCTGGCATCGTTTCTCTTGGGTTAAATAATTTCCCCCAGAAATTCGTTTAAAGCCAGCGCGCCAGCTGTGAATGCTCCTTTTTAAATTTCAGCTCTCATTATTTTACTTTATTTCCTAAAGGGTATCTTTACTGGCTATAGAAGGCTGGGTTAGAATTTCTTGTTCCTTTTCAGTCCTTTAAAAATGATGTTTCACTTCCCTCTTGCCTTCATGGTTTTAGATGAGAAGTCATCAATAATTCTAATTGTTCTCTATAAGAAAAGTGATCATTTTTCTGGGATGCCTCGTTCTCAAGATTTTTTTACTTAGTTTTTCTTACTTGGTTATGATGTATGTGGGTATGAATTTGAGTTGTTCAAACTTTGTTGCACTTTTTGAATTCTTTTTGAATTTATGTCTGTCACCACATTTGGAAGGTTTTCAGTGTTATATGTGTGTGTGTGTGTGTATAAATATTTGAATATATAGGCATTCATGAATTCATAATTAATATAGATAATATATGTAAATTATATACATATGTTTCCCATATTCTCTCCTGGAATTTAGATGACATTAAAGCTTGATCTTTTGATCCACAAATCTCTGTTTTTTTATTGCATAATTTATACTAATACATCTTAGAGTTTACTGCTTCTTTTCTGTCATCTCGGTTCTGCTACTGAGTCAATTCAGTAAATTCTTGTTTTATTTTGGTTACTGCATTCTTAGTTTCCTAACTTCCATTTGGGTCTTCCTTATATAATCTAAGTTTTAGCTAATGCTTTCTGACTTTCTATTTATTTCTAGTGTATACTCATCCTTACCTTTTGGAGCATTTTCAAAAAAAGATTTTAATATGTTAGATAAATTCAACATTTGAGTCCTCTTAGCATTGATGCCTGTTGATTGTCTTTTTGGTGATGAGTCTTTTCTAGTTCTGCATATGTGGAGTTATTTTGGATTGTATCCTGAACATTGATGGGCAATTGGGTACTTAAAATATTAGGGAGAACACTTTGTCAAGTATATAATTATCTAACCACTATGCCGTACACTTGAAACCAATGCAAAAAACAGCGACTGTCAACTGTAATTGAAAAACAAAATTTAAAAACAAATCACAAGAAACTTGTGTTTTTACTCACTCTGCTGTGCACTCCCTGAAAATGCCCCCACATCTAAGACCGGCAGCCGGGCAGAGGGGCAGTGAAAGCAACAAAAGCTTGACCCACTCTCTGGAGATGCCGGCTTCTCAGCCCAGAGTGGAAGACCTCCCTCCCTCCCTCCGAATTTTAGGTGCCCCAGGTCCCATCTGCTACAACTATTGCTACCACCACAATACCTGGGGGCAGAGCTCCTTTAGGGCCGGTGTGCACACAGAAGGAGAAGAGACCTGGGGGGATTTTCCCACATTTTCTGAGCTTTAGGAGACCCCCCCCCTTTTTTTTTGAGCCAGACTGCATGGTTTCTCCTCAAACTCACTCCATCCTGCCCACGCCACCTTGCTGATTCGGGGTGGGCTTTAGCCCAGGGCATGGTAAACTGGAGAAAAAGCAACGGATAGCTCATAGCCTCTTAGGGGGTTCTGCAGCCTCACATAGCTGCCCCGTGTATAACGTACGTCAAGGTCCTGCAGTACATCCCCTGGGGAGGCAGGGTGGACTGTACTGATTCCATTTATCTGGGAATGGAACTCTAGTGCCCCTAATTTTTAAACTTAAAAAAATTTATTTCATGGTTTTCTAAAATTCCATAGAAAATATATATTTAATAAGAGTGCTTCCCGTATGATTTATTGTGTTGTCTTGCAGGTGGAAGGAGTCATCAAGAACGGGCTGGTGGAATTCAGTTCACCGTAAACGTAGTGTGATAAATGACAGGGAGTCTGATATTGAGTCAGAGTGAATAAAAAGAAAAACCCTTTAAGAAAAGATAGAAAATGGAGAAGAATCTAAAATATCCTAACACTATTCAGCTTAACATCAATATGTTTGCAACAAATTATTTATACTCCCAAGTAAATATACACTAAAGTTAGAAATATGCAAAAGGAAATTATCATTACAAGCAGAAGTTGCAAAAATGGATACAAAAGTAAACAAATTAATTGCTACATGTTCTTTAAAGTAGGTTTGTTGAGTACGTCTTCAGAAGATAATATCCTGGCTCTTTTTTCCTTCCCAGGAGTTTACGCTTCCATGTCCGACAGATAAAGACCACACACACATTGGGAGTCCAAAAACAGAATAGTGCATCAGGCTGCTTCTCTAACGGCAGATGTGAGACACTTAAAATGAAGGTTCTATCTTTCACCCACAATTGCTAGCAAGCAACTCTTGCTCTTAAAGTCCCTTCATCATCCATTTCACCCCCTTGGTCCTTCCTCTCTGTTTTGCTAAATATTTCATTCTATTACTCTTTTCTCTTTGTTGTATAGCATACCACTAATGCTATAGGGACACGGTTTCCATATAACCTAGACAAATTGCCACCTCTGTCTCCCTTGTACCAGTGAACTTGAAGACACCTTAACTCCTCTCTGGCTGGACTTCTCCTGAGAAAGAGTCAACACCTGGCACCCCTCACACTCAGTGAGGGAGACACTGTGTTTTGCTGTGTATAAGGTGCACCCACGTTTCTGTGTGCATTATACGTGGGATTATTATACCCATTATTATTCCCGCGGTATGTAATCATTATACCCGCGTATAATTTGCATCCTATTTTTCCCTAAAAACATCGGGCAAAAGTGCACATTACACACAGCAAAATATGGTAATCGCCAATCATCTTTGCTGCTCGGAGCACATTTCAAAATAACACAAACATCTGATCCATATTTTTCCCCACTCGCTTTTAACTGGGAGATTTTTCAGGGTCCTCGTTATCAGTGCACTTTACAGTTCCACTTCACAATCCGTTAACTTCCACAATGCTGCAGACATCCGTCTTCATTGCGGAACAGCCATTCGCCTGCCAAGACCCTAGGGTACAATACCATGCCAAAGAGCTTGGAGACATTGTCTTAAACTAACTACAACATTCTTTCTTATGGATGGTAGCATTCCACTTCTGATACCGTAAAGTTGCTTCTCAGCTGTCTTGATGGCTTAGCTGTGATCGGGACTTTTTAAAGAAAAAGTTTCTGCCTGAAGTTTGTTCATGGAGTTCTACTTTGTATTCTTAGGATTACCAGTGTCTTCACACTATGGAGAACTTCACACTTCAGTGAGATCCCACAAAGTACTTATAAAGAAAAGACATACCTAACCATCAACCTAGACTTCTGAAAATATAGTACCAAAGTACCAAATAAATAAATAGGTACTTGGAATCTGGGTGTGGAGCAATATATAAAAAGTATGTTTTTAATATTTGAAGTGATATCCAGAACAAGATGGGGCAGGCGCACTTCCCCTTGTCCTGTTTCCGTTCAGCGAAAAATCCTCAACAATATGTATTTAGAAAAAAAAAATCACCAGAAGACTAAAAAGTAGAGAGAAAAGGCGGTCTGGCTGGGGACTTCAGCACTTGAAGAACGATATGCTGGTACGTTTCTTGGGTGTTCCTTTTTGCCTCACGTAACCCAGAAATACCGACAGAGTAAACCAAAGAGGCCCAAGAAAAGCTCTTTGTTTCCAGACAAAGGATGGGGAGAGAACGGCGACCTAGTAAAGCAAAAACCAACCACCACAAACTTTTAGCCAATAACAGCTCTACCCCGACAAACAGCAGGAAGGAAGCTGCAGACTCGCCATCAACGCTGTCATCAAAGGTCAAGTAGGGACATGTTGCCTGCCTAGGGCACGTTGCCCTCCCTCCCTCATCCTCACAGGTGTGGTATCAGAGAAGACGGGCAGGGGCTGGGAGGTGCATCTTTGCCCAGCAGTAAACCGCCCCCCCCCCCCGACTAGCATGGTATCCGTGGGGGCCGTGCAGGCATCCTGGACTTCCACCCCACCTAGCAGTAACGAGGCATCTCTGCTCCTCCCTGCTAGTGTCAGAGGAGGCAAATGGGAAGCTGGAACTCTCACCACCCTCCAGTGGTAACAAGCCATGCTCTGCCACCATGTTGTCAGTAGAGGCTCCGCAGGGAGCAAGAACAAGGCGTCCATCGTCCCGCCGGCCAGGCGGACTTAGCAGAGGACTAGCGGGGAGTCTGAAATCCCATCTCTGCTCAGCAGTCACAAGGCACCCACCATGCCCCTCAGGAGTGGAAAGACATTACGTGTGCCCCAACGGAAGGTGGTTGGCACCCGGAGGCTGGGGGCGGGCTAACTACAAGCAGAGCAGACTATGTGATTGGTTAGGGGAGCATACGTGGCCTCCTCTCATTGGCTCTAAGGTAGAAGCAGGGGCATGCATTAGGAAAGCCAGCAGCTATTGATCAAGTCCTGGCCCCTGGGGGCTCTCACTGCTGCTGGGACTGCGGTTTGGCTTCTGGGCTGTTTGCTGCAGACAACGTGTTACAGTTCTGCTGTGATAAGCAGTCTGGACATTGTCTATATCTGTGTATTCCATCTCTAACTGGTCACATCGGAGCCCATTACTTCTTTCCAGAGTTAATTCAACAATTACCATTTATCGTTAGGCTGGTGCTTCAAATTCACCTGCAAACACGCCAGGTCCACATGCTATTTTGTTCTATTCCTTTTTCTCGTAATACTTTCTACCACCCTTTGTGACTATTCTATCTGACTCTTAGAGACCAGCTCAAGAACCATAAAATTCATAAATACTTCCCCTTTGCCCTCTTATTCATTAAATATCCAACTCCCTCCTCTCTGCTCCTGGCATTCTGATTACTTACCCAGCTGTCATTGCGCCACGTCACATAACGTGTTGCCTTGTAAGACATTTGGTTTTCTTTTTTCTCTATTTGCTTCTTGTAGGGTAGGATGCAAATCAGAAACTTCTGCTGCCTTTTGTGTCGCCAGAAAGTGATGAAAATGTGGAATTGCAATCGAGGGGATCAGAATTTGAACACCAGCTCTGTAGGTTTTCAATTCTGCAATCTTAAGACCGCAACCATTATTTTCCTAATGTGTAACAATGGGAAATACTAACGGAATCTTCCTAGATGGTGAGAACTTTTACATGCTAATGTTACCATCAACCAAGAGCCATTTTTACTTTCCTTTTGTGTCTACCTCATTTTGTAATATTAAAATAATGCTTGCAGCAGGTAAGACTGAGCCTGGCTTTATTAACTTAGATTCCATACTTAGGATCCTGGCATTTTCTTTGCCTTTCTCAGTTAAGTAGGCATTTGATATAGACTCACGTCTACAGAAACATTGTTGAAGAAATTGTTCTTTAATTGTTAGAAGTAATCACAGTTTGAAACAACTTCAGTTTTTATAACCACTGATGCAAATGAAAATATCTTTCTTTTTTTAATTTCTTGAAAAAGAGTGATTAAGAGAAATCCAAATGGCTTATTTCTAGGGAAAACACTGCCTTCCATTCAGAACGAAAAGCATTTTTTAAAAATGTGCTTGAAAACTCCAGCTGTAGACTTATTGTGAGAATGAATTTATCTCCAAAGAAAATCTATTTTTAAATATGATGGAAATAAAGAATATAGTTTCAATAAGACGACATATAAGAAAACTGTCATTTACTGAAGCTATGATAAGATTCGTGCATTCTTTTAATACTGTTTTAACTTTACAATGTAGAGTTTTTAAGTTTTAGTATCAGTGAAAAATACCATCTTGAAAGCTTTGAAAATTGGCTTTATTTTCTCAAGCAAAGATTTGGAGTTTTTACATTTTTCACAGTAGCTTATCTGATTTGCATTCCCAAACGCTCAGTGGTTTTTGTCTACACATAAGACAACAATATTCTCTATGAAACAGTGACAAACTTCTTGTCACACACACACACAAAAAGGAAAGACAAAACATGATACTTACAAGGAGTCTAAACTTCTAGAAAAAATCATATTCTCCAGGTCTTTTTGAAGTAAAGACGAGGAGGAAAACAATTTTTTTAACTGCATTAGGTAAGTAAAAATACATTGTATTATTTTCAGAGGACTTTAAATCATTAACTTCATTATCATTTATTTTCCAGATTATCATCCATTTTTCTGCCCTTCCTCAATTAAAAATAAGAAACCTGAATGTTAAATGAGTATTAGTATGCATCAAAATTATTGATAGTAATTCATTAACATGTCTCTTGGGAAAAAAATACTTCTAAGTTCTTTACAAAAATCTAAATGAAAGAAAAAAAATTGCTATTGGGTTTAGCATTGATGGTGTTATTTAATGAACATTCCCAACAAAATCTGAAATTAAATCTAACTATGTAAGTTTGTAAACATTTCATTAGATTTGTTTTTTGAATTTGGTAAATGAAAGAGAAAAGCCATCATGGTCCTTATTTTCTAGGGTATGCCTATTTCTTCATTTTCTCTGTGACCCAGGTGTACATAAATTTAGTTACCTTGTTATTGCGGGTTTAAACGACAATAGCCATCAGCAACATACATGATAACAAACAAGAGTATTTTCTGAAGGATCATTTATCTGATGTAATTGTGGGGGCGTGACTAATGGTCCCCCAAGAACTTCATGTCCCAACCCCCAGACCTATGGCTGTGGTGCCTAAAATTAAAAGCAACTTTTCACATGTGGTCACACTAATTATCCTGAGAGAAGGACACTATATTGGGTTATCCAAATGGGCCAATGTAATCATAAGCGTCCTTACATAAGGACGGGGGCAGGAGGTCACCGAGGGTAGACGATACTGTGCTGTTGGCTTTGAAGATGAAAAAAGAGGCCACGAGCCAAAGAAAATGCATGTCTCCTAGAAGGTGGAAAAAGACAAGGACGTGGATTCTTCCATGGGGCCTCCGGAAGGAATGCAGCCCTGCAACACCTTGATTTAGGCTCCTGCCCTCCGAAATTATAAGGGAATATTTATGTGTTTAAGTTCGTGATAATTTGTTATAGCAGCATTAGGAAACTAACAGTAAATTCAACATTTTATTTTATTATTTTTATTGTTTTTTCCTATGATTTATAAGTAGGCAACTATTTTGGAATGCATGTCTTTTATAAAATGTATGCTTTTAGAAGACTAAAGGTTGAAAAAAAATACTTTGGCAAATATTAGCAAAGAATTGGATACTTATTCATTGGTAAGCGGAGGGATTCAAATGATTCGTGTTTTGACTTTTTCCTTTTCATTCAGAATTTCATTTACATCAACAATTATTGTTTCAACACCATGAAATTATAGCCTGACGCCCAGTAGTACAGGTTCATGGGCAAGAGTCTATGGTCTGAAATAGAGATGACCAGACTGCAATTCATCCTTCACTTAAATACTAGATGGGAGACAGTGGGCCACATTGCCCTTAATCCCTTTACTATTTCCATTCAAATGTAAAATAAGCATAATGCTCCCTAGGCTAGTTAAAGGATTAAATTAAGTAACACTATAAACTGGTTTAAAAGTGCCACCTAAGTAGAAGCTCAATAAATTACAGGGATGATAGTGCTGATGATGAAAATGTTAAGAACAGGAGGCCCTAAATGGAGTCACTCATGCTAAGCCCCATGTCACCAAACTTAATTATAGCTTGGGCTCTCTCGGAAATGGAATTTTAAACTGGTTGATCAGGAATCACCTGAACAGCATTATTAGGTGATCTGCCTGATATACCCCTGGCCGAAGGTGACAGCTGATAAGGGCTACAAGGGCTGTCCAGCAGACAGTAAGACCAACCACCAAAGGGTTTGTGGCCTTAGAAGCAGCAGAACAGCTCGATCCAGCACAGCAACTAATTTCACCAAATGGTTACCCCTGGCCTCGTTCTCGCCTCCGTGTAGGACCTTAGCATCCTAAGAGACACCCCCTGCGACACCATAATTGGAGACATAAAGCTCTTCCAGAAGGCTCCACCCCTTTCCCAGTAAAATCCTGACTATTCTTCCTCCTTAGTGAACATCCTATCCCTCCATTAAATGGGCTTCAATAAAAGAAGTAAATCCCGTCAAGAAGGTGCCGCTCTGCCCGTGGAGCAGCCCCTTCTCTATCTCACTGCTTCACTGACAAATTCTCTTTCACTTTAGACTCTATGCTGGCTTGTTTTTGAATTTTTTCTGACACGAAGCCAGGAACCAACAGTGGGTCATGGACTTTTGGGTCCCAGATGCCCTGGAACGCCTGTGTCACCGCCATCCCCATAGGGAAAGTAACCTTGCAAAGGCCAATCCCCTCTCCTGCCTGGGATAACTTCCACCTTCCTGCTCGCTTCTGCCTATCAAATCTCTTGTTTTATACAGCTCCTCTCTATCTGCTAGATTGGATGATGCCCAATATATGAATCCTGGAAAAAAGCCAATAAAAATCTTTCAGTTCTACTCATTTGAACTTTTTTAGCAAGGATAATGAGGATGAGGATGATAAATAAAGGTGATGAGATTTCCTGCTGTTAATACTGACAGGAAGCCTAACACGGAAATCTTTATGAGGGCTGCACTTAAAGATTTGGAGGATCTAATGTGTAAACACCACATTGTCTAAATATCGGTACTGTGGGTACAGACGTGGCTTAGTTGGTGTGTACAGTGGCAGTGACAGAAGGTGGACGGGGAGGGAGGTAGAGGCCAGACGCAGAGGTGAAGAAAAACAGTAAGCAATTTGACCAGCTGATTGCAAGGTCGTGCTGGGCACAGATCTCACGAACTAGATGCAAATAAAAGACTGATGAATTAATATCTGCCAAAGGCAAAAATGAAACTATTAAATGGGGAAAATTTTAGTTCGTAAATTCAGAATTTTTCACTGTTTTCAACTGACATTGACCTAGCATTTTAAACTTTCATTTCATCTCATTTTTTTGAGGGAGGAAAAAAAAGCAGCGTCAGTCATTTTTAAATGCGAAGCAATTCCCCATAAAGATTGGCTTACTGAAACCCAAACTCTGTTATTTTTCACCAGTCTGTTACATTCTCCCAAAAAGCACCAGTGTTGCAGCAGCTCTTCACGACGCTCAAATGCAAACATGTAGGCATACATCTGGACAGTGCTCACATCTCACTCCTTCCCACTCTTCCCTTCACAGGGTCACAAAACCCATCAATACCATCAATCCTCACTCCAGCTTAAATCATTAGAGGTTCCAATAAATAATTTTTATTTTAATATTTTTGAAGTGCTTGGTAAAAATAAATTTAGCAGGTCCTAAAATGTTTCGCTATAGCAAACTCTCAAAATTCTATTTCCGCTCTAGTCACTGAGCCACCAAAAACACTTAAAGCTCAAATTCTGTTAAGCATCTATGCCTGACATTTTCTTTCCAGAGGAAATTAGACATAATCAATCATAATGGCCTGAGGGAATTTCCAATGAAAAGAGCTCTTTGACTATATGACTTTTTAGGCTTCATCTCCTAATTCAGTATAAATATGTGTATCTTCTCCTATAAAATAAAATGAGTATTTAACAAAACACACTGTAGGCATAAACATTTAACACAAACTATTTTTTAAAAGGGCCATGTTCCATTTTGACCTCATGCTTAGGAAAACAATAAACAAGGTGCATATTGGTTACTTTACATCATTAGTTATTTTTCGTTTTTTTAAATTTTCATTATCTTTGATTTATATTAGTACTATTATAAGTCCACACTATTAAAATAGTAGTTGACCTTTAATCTGACATAGTTGTATAATATGTCTTATCTGAGAAAGTCATAAGAACACATGAAATAGTACCTTCAATTCTAATTGAATTATTAAACTGACTCATAGGGGGAGTATTAACAAAACCTCTAAAAATATTTTTTGATTGCACTGCTGCTCTGAAATACACATATAATACTTTGAGTAAATCTAAAAACAAGAGTTAAATCATCTAGTACAAAAAGAGGGAATGGATTACAAGGGGGAAAAAATGAGCAGAGAGGGAAAGAAATCTCAAAAATGTCAGTGCCTTGAAGAGGTAATAGTAACACTAATGCCTAGCACGTATTTTGAATGATTACATAATGACTTTTGTTGGGTTGAGTGGGGTTAAATGAAGCCTTTCTTTATGGCCCAAGCACAGACTTGGTTAAAAGACATACGGAGGAGCCAGGAAGATGAAAATCAGTGTTAGCTAAAGACTCACTCCTCCCATAGATGGACCTACTGACTCCCAGGGCAAGCACGGTTCTGTGAGAGCGGGCCCTTTACCAGCGGGGGCTCACCGATTGGAGCTCATGACCTCAGAAGACAGACTGGGATGAAGGAGCTGAACTTGGTGCCTTGTCAGACACTCACCAATCAAATCAGTCATCCCTTGAGAGAGCAGTGAGCGAAGTACAGGACACAATCTAAGGCTGATAATCCAGGTTCACGATTCCCATATTGGGTGCTCAGTGTGTTACCTGGGGGGTGTTTACAAAATACTTATGCTGGGTCTCTTCCCAAGAGACTGGCGTAATTGGCATTGGTCTTCAAAATAATGACATCACCAATTTCTAGGTTTCCAACTACGGGTTTTTGTGAGCCAAGTTTAATATTACAAATGAATATAGTTTACCCCTTTAATATCACATTTAATGGTAAGGATGATTATCACTGTGGTAGACAGCTATTAACCACAAGGAGTAAGGAGTTAAGAATATTGAACAAAATTATGGTTTCACATACGTATCACAAGGCTAGGTTCCCCCGGGACATCACGAACACCTAAGCCGTTGTGTGCCCCAGGGATACCTTTTGGCTACTTTGATGAGGTCACAGGTTTGGGGGCACATCATGGAGTAACTTTGGTCATTTAGCTTTTTACTAGCATTTTCCTACCTCAAATCAGTACAGAAGAGTAAAGACACATCACGGCAAGGAACACAGGAGAGGAAAAGAAAAAAGAACGATGGGAAGGAGAGCAGGAGGATAAAACAAGATGCCAGAGAAGAGACCAAAGGCAACAGAAGTGATAATACTTACGAATCAGCTGAATTGATAATTATGCCAATGCCATTTTATAAAGCTCATTCATGTGAGCCTTGGCTACGTGGCCTGCTTTGGCCAATAGGATGAACATGGATGTGATATTACCGCGCTGAGCAGAAGCGTGAAGAAGAAGGAGCAGGTTGGTTCAGGCCTCTGTGGCGGCAGCCTGAGTTTCAGGGTGAGAAGACATGGGGAACAGAGTCCCCCCACCCCAACTGATGCAGGTTGAACAGGGCCGAGAGGAGCTGCAGGCGACTCTCACCGCCACGCATAATAAGTAGTCATTGACTGTTGCAAGTCATGGAATTCTGAGGGTCGTTTGGTGCCATACCAAAACTCATGAACACTTACACTGTGTGGGATACTCATTTCTTAGTATTACGGAAACATGGGAGCTTTCTTCACAGCAGGGACAAGAGGACGCTGCTGGAAATAGGGGTTTTCTTATGTAGCTCATAGAACTTCCGCATGCAGTGATAAATGTTCAGCATTATCATAATCTAATAAACCACCAGAGATTATATCCCACAGGAATGAAGATTTGTGTCTTTTTTTTTTTAAGTATAATTAATCTTTTTTCTTTTTAAGATTTTATTTTTTAGAGAAGGGAAGGGATGGAGAAAGAGAGAGAGAGAAACATTAAAGTGTGGTTGCCTCTTCTCCCCCTCACTGGAGACCTGGCCCGCGACCCAGACATGTGCCCTAAACTGGGAATCGAACTGGCAACACTTTGATTCGCAGGCCAGTGCTCAGCCACTGAGCCACACCAACCAGGGCTATGTGTCATTCTGTCAGTTAAAAAAAAAAAAAATGATATCGCCTGTGGTGTCAGAATATAAAGAGACATTAATAAACAGAAGAGAAAAACGATAAATATCGACCATGGTTTTGTGATCACTTGCAGAAATAAACTCTACAGCAGCTATGCACACACACTCACATACGCTGTGGTTTCCCCTAGCTCCCCTTACTAACTTACCCGATGTGGTTAAAGATGTAATTATTATTAAGGATGTAATTATATATTTAAGTTACAGGGTGACAAAGGGTATTGTGAACAAGAGAGGAATGAACATCATTACAAGATAAAAAAAAGATGGAAGCTTGGCTTTCCCGTTTTTGTATAAAGAATGTGCACGTGTTTGTATGAAAGGCAGCTGGTTGTCTTCAGTGGTGATGTGTGATGGGTGCTGTTGCTCTTAAGTTCAAGTACAGTTAGAAGGGTTTGTACGGATTTGCAGTCACCAGGTTCGGGGGGAGGACGGTGCCATAGGTTCAGCTCCTAGGATTAGACCCTGAGATGGAGATCAATGTGCGGAAGATTTATTAGGTGGTGTTCTTGTGATCAACACTTCCAGAAGGGAAGGAAGAGCAGCAGAGGGAGACAGAGAACTTCAGTACCATCTGAGAAGCCTCAGCTGACCCGACGGACGGGGAGCTTTGAAATGAAATGAGTATGGATTTGGAAGTTACCTGATTTCTCCCCTCTATTCTATATATCAACTTCAGTTTATCCCATGATTCCTCTAGGTGGCCTCATGTCCATCTTAGTTCTAATTCTTTAAACAGGCTCTTGATAGCTTTTTACTATTCAGCATCTATTAAGGTTCTCCAAGAGAGAGAGAGAGGGAGAGAGGAAGAGAGAGGGAGAGAGGGAGAGAGGGAGAGAGGGAGAGAGAGAATGTTTTGTCAGAAAATTTAAAACTATACACAGAGTTATTTGGGTAGAATTGTTTTACAAAGGTAGGTGAGATGCTTTTAACATTTTATGGTCTATATGCCTTTATATTTTACATTTTTACAATAAGCATATCTTATATTCACAGTTTGAAGAAGATAAGGGGCTTCTACAGAAAAAAAGAGTAGTAAAATATTTATCTGATTTTTTTCCTTGCCTCATGTTTAACCAGTTTCCAATCTTCAAATAGTTTTCTAGTTTTTCATGAATCTTTTGAGCCACACTATAAGATGAAAACAAATGTAGCCTCTGATTTAAAATTGATTTGGCAATATTGGTTTGATGTATTTTTTACCACTTTACACTAAAATAAATATAAAGAAAAAAAAAGATGAAAACCTGTAGCACCGCTAAAAATGCAGTCACTGTGTTTCAGGTACATAAGGTTTTCTCTGAAACATGGACTCATGACAAAGTTGAGAAATATCGCTACCGATGAACTTAGGCTATACTCACGTGACAGTAGAAAAGAACACACTTTGTAACTCCTGCCTAATACTCATCCCGGTTCACAAACTTGAGGCTTTTCTTCCCGTGAGAAGATTGACTAATCCCTGTCTACTGTGTTGGTACTGTTGTTGAAATGTCGCTCCCAGACCATTCTATGCAACCTAAATAGTGTCTCCATACCCTCGCTCTCTGATAATGGTATGTATTTATTAATACCCAGAAGGAAACTATTACCACACCTTATCCAACACACACACACACACGCACACACACACGCACACGTGCACACAGTTTGTCTCAAAGTGAATGGGCACCTACAGGCTGCGTACCTGGAGGTTCTACCTCCACGTGAATAAAGTGCAGAGGAGTGTGGGAGAGAGAACAGCCCCTCGGGGGCAATGCAGGCTGGAGAACAGTTTACTGCCACCCCCACCCCGCCTTCTGTGCTCAGGGTGGTAAGAAAAGGTTTCCGTTCCGTTTTCTAGAGCCTTGGTCTGCGACGTCCTGCCCTCTTTGGGAATGGGAGTAACAGCTATGCATATTTAATGTGCTGTTTTCTTTGTAGAGAAATAACGAGAACACTTATTGTTGGCTTATTGGCAAACACATTTCTACATAGGCATATCCTCATCAAATGAAAGGTAACAAATCAATTATAGGAGTGGCTAATTGAAATTTTAAAACAAAAGGAAAAAAAGTCTTATGTCTAAAATCTAATTACTTTAAACCAAAAAAAAAATCTATTTTATATTTGTATTTTATTATACATTTAACATAGATCACATATGATGTACATGTATAAATTACTTACTATAAAGTTCAGATTAGTATTTTAGAAACTCGTTGGCCATTTTCAACAGAATTTAAGAGAAGAAGATACAGAACCTTTATGAAATAAGAAAACAAATTGTAAAATTAACATAACTTCAAAATTGAAATAGAGTTGAGAAGATAGACGCAGAAAAGTAATTAGAAGAATGTAAAGCAGGGTTAAGAATAGTAAAGTGCTAAGTAAATGCTCATTTTTTTTTTAAAGATTTCATTTATTTTTACAGAGGGGAAGGGAGGGAGAAAGAGAGAGAAACATCTACATGGGGTTGCCCCTTGTGCTCCCCCTGCTTACTGGGGACCTGGCCCGCAACCCAGGCATGTGCCCTAGGCTGGGAATCAAACCAGAGACCCTTTGGTTCGCAGGCTGGCACTCAACTCACTGAGCCACACCAGCCAGGGCTCAAACATTCTTTAAAACATGAAAAAGGTCATCACTGAATGAATAAAAAATACAAAAAATAAAAATGATGACTGAAATGATTAAAATATTTTTGAAAAGTTATCAATATGATATAGGACAGCATAAACCCAAAAATTAGTATAACAGAACAAAAGCATTAAAGTGCTTATTGAAATCCATTGAATGCAGTTTGTTATAAAAGAAAAGGCAGGATAAACAGGTTGCATAGAAGGAAGAAAATTAAGAGTAGCCTTAGACTCCAGAGGAAAACTAAATTCCAAGTGACAATATAGCAAATATTTATATATACCTAAGAGTTTTTTAACCTTATAATTTTAGATCCAACATGTTTTTTGTCCACTAGTGATCATAGGAAAGCAACAAAAACTTCTCAAACCCAACCAAAAGACACCCAAATAATTCTATTCCCTTTCAGTGAAAACGTTTTTGAAGACATGTCTATAAGACCTCTGAAATATAAATCAAAATTAGGAGCATCATAATTAAAAATTAAGAAAAATACTTGTTTCATCTCCTATAGAATCAGAGAAAAACACACCCTGAATCGAACAGGAAGCTGTCGAACAATTCTCATCCGTTCACTGACAGCCTCAGGCAGCACGGTTTTCCCTCGTGGGCACTATCCATGCGTGGGCGGGCAGAATAAAGGTCTGTCCTGTATGCTTGGGTGGGGTGTAGTTAGGGAAGACAGAAAAAAGTAAGGAGTAGATATAAAAAATAAGTAAATTACATGATCGGTAAGAGAGTGATGAGTGTTATGAAAGAAAGAAAAGCAGAATTTGAGGGACAGGATGTGACCGAAGATGTGGACGTGGGTCAAAGGCAATGTAATTGGCAAGAAATCACGACCGTTTGAACACACAGGGACGTACAGGTAAAGACAGGTTCTGGACTCTTAGGTCACTAGTAATTATTGCCGGTACTAACCGCGTTACTTCTGCCGCCCTTAGTGTTACTACATTATTACTGTGGTCCCCGACACGGTTCCCAAGGACAGAAATACCACTGAGGAAGTACTACCTATGTTCTCAAGCACCGGAATAGATGCTTTACGTCTTTAATACTCACAATAATATCACGAAGTTGTAGCTACTTTTATCTCCGCTCTGAAGATGTGGAAACCACGACTCAGAAATTTTTAGCAACTCACCCAGTACCCTCTTACCGATCTTTTGTGATGCCGCATTGATGAAGATTAAAATCAAAACAACCTTCTTGTGATTTTAAAAATTTCATTAAATTACTTTGTAATGAGACTCAAGAAATATCTTTGGAGGGCCTTTGCTTAAAGAAGCACTGGCCAACAGATTCATAGTTTTTTTAAATATAATTGCACCGATTTACTGTATTTTGCCATGTACAACGCACACCCACGTTTTTGGCCCAAACTTTCAGGAAAAAAACCTTTCAATTTTTTAATTCAATTTTTTATTTATTTATATTTAGAAACAAACCTGAATATCATATTCCAGGGTATTATTCTGCATACGGATATCGTTATTACTTTGTAGAGTTACACTTTTAATGCATAAGTATAAATAAAAGAATTGAAAACATTTATATAGGTACGGAATTAGCATTACCCATGTATTATAGCATCCTTATTTTTCCCTCAAAAATTTAGGCCAAAAAGTGTGCATTATACACAGAACAATACAGTAGGTTAAAACACCCATACCTTTAGAAAGATAAATGTACCCAAATGCTAATTTATGTCTCAAGACTGAAGTGACTTACTAACATAAATTTTATTTGGTGTTATCTAAATTTTAAGGGGTTTGTATTTTACAAGGAAAAGCCAAAAGTAGGTAGTAAAGCAAAGACACTGAAAATAGCACACAGGTCTAAAAAAATCCCACAAAATATTTTGCAGTAGTACACACCTAAAACATCTTAGAAAATGCCACCTCTCGCCTTTGGCCAATTTTGCTTAGCAGTGCAGAACAGCAAGAATGAAGCTCAACTTCAATCAGGGGGAAAGGCTTATCATTTTTATTTTATTATCAAATTAAATGTTGGATCAATTTTTGAAATCTTACACTGCTGATTAAATTCCAAGGACAGCTTTGGCAGTCAAAAATCTTTCTGAACTGTCTCACAAAATCACCAGGATTCTCTGAGCGGTAACTGACAATTAAGGATATGTGTAGACAGGTTGCCCATTTTGAGGCACACCCTCAGCCCAGGTTCCCTTGAATCCTTTAGCACATCTTGGTCTCTCTTCCTGGCTTTAGCCTCAGGAACTGTTCTCAAGAACTCCCCGGGGCTACAGGAGCCACGCTGTCTGCAGGCTAAATGATCGACAAGTTGCCTGGGAGTTTATACCTGTTGCCCCCACCTGGGAGACCCTTAGCCAGTAACACACGAAGAGGAGTGGCAAGAGCCCATCTTCTGGGGTTTTGGGCCCTGTGTACACGTTACAGGTGGTTTGTGTACTCATAAATTTATTATTGCATAGCACTTATCATAATCTGTAATTATTTTTTACATTCTTTCTTGCTTAACTATTTTATGCTTTCTCATCTAGGAATATTAGGGAAACAATAAATATTTGCTCCTAACCTTATTCAGCCATCTGTTCGTTTGGGCAATAATTCACTTGGTTGGTAGGGATTAGATGATTACCATGGACCAGCGTTGTTTACAAGGAATCCAGGCCAGCGATTTTTAATCTTTTTCACCTCATAGCACACATAAACTTATTACTAAAATTCTGCAGTGCACACACGCACATGCACACACACACACACATACATACATACACACATATATATTTTTTGCCACTCTGACCAAAAGAAAAGGTATAATTTTGATTTATTCACATTGGACGGTTATTGTTGTGTTGGCTCTTGTCACTTTTTTATTTGACAATCTAAGAGAAAAGAGGTCAGTGCCCCTGACTAAACAGTTAGGAAGTGCAGGTGTTAAAAATCCTTGCAGCACACCAGTTGAAAATTGCCGATCTATATAATAAAAGAGCACTTTGAACACAGAAACATTGTCAAATTTTACCCACAGTGCTCCAGCCACCAATTTTTGCTTGGGTACAGAGGATCACGGCCTATTAATTTACTGAGAAGGCAAGTCATACATAAACCCTTTGATCTATAAATATAGATTTCTGAAATTCTGGGGACTATCTTTTCTGTGTTTTCTTAAAGTGCATAAAATAATAGACATAGCACATACATGTGTTGAATGGAAAGATGAATAAAAGACCCCCAAGTTAGAATAATAAATTGAATGAATTTACAGTGGAAAAGGTATTATAGCAATACCAACACCCTGATTTAATAGATGAGGAAAGTGGAGCCCAGGTATGTGACTCGCTGACTTATTCCCCAAATACAAATCTTCGCCACAGAAAAAGAACCTTCGCACTAAAATTTTTCCTTATCTCCTTTGGGTCCATCTGAGACCTCATCCCATTATCTTTCTGCTTTCTTCTGGATTTTTCTGTTCAAGTACTCTGGAATGAAGACTGAGGGAGAAGAGTAAAGAGCCAGGAGATAAGGACTAGAAAGAACTTGAAAGGGTTATAATATTTTTACCAATGCCTGCACCACGTTTTGCAAGCTCCTGATGGAACTTTTCCTTCTTAACCCCAAACTTACTTAAGTTGCTCATTTTTCTTAATGACCTTAAGCCACAGAAAGTGGTCTTCCCTATCTCATAAAAGAGGAATAAAATAAAAATTAAAACCTTGTCGCTGTCAAAGAATAATTTTCAAATTTTTAAAACAGGATTCTCATATAAATGGATAGTGAGGATGAAGCAAACTTTTATGTAACTCGGTGAGATGCAACAGGAAAACTCATTCATTTAAAAAATTGGAAAAGATTTTATATTCAGTGTGAGGGAAAAAAGGAATGTTGAAATAGTGGCTAGACATAAAGCAAGTAAATGTCCCATAGGGTCACACACAAAAAAAATCTTTATTTGAGGGATTCTTTTCTACTGATTAGTAAGCAGAATAACTACTTTATGAGTTATTTATAAATCTACCTCTAATTTTACAGAGTATCAGTAATGTGCATTTAGTGGAAGAACAAGAACATATGTATAATCAATAGTAAATAGCAAATCAAATAAATTTACATTTTCCTAAAGTCCGATGACATCTGTGTGGGTTGACCTACTGATGGGATTGTTGGGCGATGCTAACAGTTGAGAAATCATCTTTATGTTTTCAACTGCCAAGTTTTAGATGAGTATCTTCAACTCAAACTATTCCTGTCCTATTTACTAACAATTCTTAGCAAATTTTATCATGTCAGTTGCATTTGTTTGTCACGATTCATTCACGTTTTACGATCATATATTAAACCAACTTTCTCAAACATTAAAAACAGAAAAATGGAATTTTAGCAATGATCCTGTAGGCATGAAATACAGAACTTTTTGAAGTCTTTATTCTTTTTGAATGTTCAACCATTTGATAATGTTTCTTATTTCCTTTCTGCAATCCATCCTTTCAACTTTGTGCAGCATTGCACAAACCATCCCCTTTTCTTTTGTGATTCTCTGTGGAACACTATATTTTTCTCATTCCTTTTCTTATGTTCACTTACCCCCCCCCATAGATTCAGCATTCCAAAATTTGGGCTTCACTATTCAAATCTTTGTGCTCTATATAAGCCTTCTATTAGCTATTCATTTATTAAATACAAATTAAATTTAAACAATTAAATTTAATATTAAGTATATATTCTCAATAAAGTATTATTT
Organism: Mormoops blainvillei; assembly: GCA_004026545.1. Lineage (NCBI taxonomy): Eukaryota > Metazoa > Chordata > Mammalia > Chiroptera > Mormoopidae > Mormoops > Mormoops blainvillei. The sequence goes on along the minus strand of PVJD01002370.1, from coordinate 22,640 downwards.
GTACTAAAAATAAGGCCTATTAATTCTGAATTAGGGGCCAAAATTTTACTAGTAACTGACAGCTGAATATTCTTAGTCACTACGATTATGTGTAGTTCAAAACACTTAAAGTTAAAACAGACACTGGAATCCCACCGTCCACAGTGCCTGTTGTGGTTAATTCTACTGCCATTCTCCCAGCTCCGGGAGTTTAAAAATTTACTCTTAAGTATTACCTTTGTTTTTCCCTTTATTTCTGACATCCAATGTTAGATAAAACCTAGTAGACAAATACTACTTGCGATGTTCCTTACATCATTTTTATTCACTCCACCATTAGACAGGTCAATCTCCTTCTACTCCGTACTGAACTATGACCTATGAACTATGACAAGCTAGCCGGCTGGCTTCTCTAGTTGAAGGCAGACTCATTCTCTCGGCTCCAGCCAGATTAAATAGTGTAAAATATGACTCATACAATGACTTCTGTTTACAGTTTTCTTAGGCTCCTTACTGCTGAGATGATAAAAAAAAAAATTATACTCCTTGAGTTTTAAGGCTATCCATGATTTGGCCCTGAACTACAATTCTGACAAACTTTCCTCTCCTTAATACACTGCAATTGTTTGTCCATCTACTATCCCTCTCTTCTCCAGGGACTCGGTTTATACTTCCTTAGCATCCATTCTTCGCATGCCTGCTTCCTCCTCTCCACATGGACAGCATTTAGGTGACTGACCAGTGTCCAGAGAACACGCCACCAAAAGTCCTGTCTTCTCCAGCACAAGTGTCCAGTGATCAGTGTATTGCAGTAGGTGACTTACTGCAGATAAGTGCAATTGAGTTGTAACTCTTTCATGGGATCATCCACTTATTCCTTCAACTGATAATTTTAAAGCCTACTTTACGTGCTGAAAATAGGCGAGTGAATGGAAGAGATAATGCTCTAACCTCATGGAGTTTCTATTAACGATAAAAAAATAAAAGAGTAGTATTTTAAATAGTATGAACCTCTATGTATGAAAACAACAACAATTAAACATGTAATTGGGGGACGATGAACATTTTAAGCTTAAACCCAAATGATAGGAGGAGTCAGGCCATGCAGAAGATGAGGCAAAGACATTCAAGGCCAAAACCAGTGGCCCTACTGGAGGCGAGGGGATCAATCCTAGGATTTTCATTGTAATTTGAAGGTGGAGTTTTCAGATGAATTGGATTCAACTCAGGGGTAAAGAAAGGGAAGTTTCCAAGATACTTTTGAGGGTTCCCCTCTCACCCTTGAGGAGGAGTTAGTAGAATAAAAACCCAATTAAAAGATGTGAAAAACACTGAAAGAGAGGTAGTCTTGTTGAGAAAAATCGCAAGTTCTGTTTGGAAACTGTCTGTTAAAATATTCCTATTATACCTCTCAACTGGATTGATCATTAGTTGGGTCATTGTACAAGTGGAGTTAAAGGCGGACGTCCTGGCCGGACCTAACAGCTCTTGAGTCAGCATGTTGATGTCACATAGGAGCAGACAAGATCCTTCCAACACTGCAGTGGCTAGAGGGAGAGCCAGGAAAGGAGGCTGAGAAAGAGGAGCTGGGGAAGCGTACAAGTATAAAGAGAGCTGCATTGGAGGCCAACTGAAAGCTTCTCCAAGAAGGGAAGTATAGCGTTGTTTCCAATGCCGCTACATCAAGATGAAGCATTTAAGATGACGAGTAATATAATACTGATGGCCAGAAGTCCCTTGAATAGCTCTCTGATCCCCCCGACAATGCCCCCCGCACCGTAGTGCCTTTCACAGAGTAGGCAATCAACAGTCATTAGCTGTTTCCTTTGTTACTGCCGCATCACATTGTAACACAAAAATTTATAGTGACAAATTTCCTAGGAAAAGTATAGCTTGGCTTATGTCAGGAGTAAATAGGCACTACATCCAATGCGTGCTCTAAAAGTTCTTCGATTAGTATAAATCCTTCAGGTTTGATGTCCACTTTCAAGACCAAAGTGACTATGGGTAAGTGGCCATAAATATTCATTTGTGTTCTATCTTTTATTCATGTTAACTGTAGTCACATTTACAGTTTAAGGAGTCTATTACTTCACAATGCCTCCCAAGAGGAGAAAAAGTTACTGAATAAACCAGTATATATATTAAGTGCCAAAGAGTATCCCATGTGAACTTTCTTTTTCTTTAGGATTTCATGCCCAAAACCAAGCTCGTTTCCAGAGAGAAACAAGGTAAAAAGGTAAAAATTGTGCTTTTAACATTCCCATCATTGCCACCTGAAAACGCTGTTACCTGATGCTCACAAAAACCCCAAGGAGACAGAAAACGGTAGGTGGCCCTAATAAAATCTATTCCCCTAAAACACTCGGACGCATTCTACTTCCTGGCTCTCATTTCACGGTATTTCAATAGAATCACGGTGTAAAAGTCGACTTGAGGAATGAACCAAACTTTTTCTCTGCCTGACTCCTTGCAGGCCCAGTGACCTTTATAAATGACAGCAAATTTCTGTTGAATGAAAGATGAAGGGAAAGAGGAAAACATTAAGATATTTTGTCCTACTTTTTTGTGACTTGTTAAAAATAATCACGGGGCCTATTTGTCACACTGGAGCTTTGTCTCCTTCCCCCGTCGCATCTGACAGGCTCAATGAAAAAAAGTGCAAGTGAAGATGAATTGGCAGCAGTATCATTTCTGCTCTGTCTCCTGGGCTTTCTAATTTCGCCTCGGATGAAATATATATACAATATCAAGTCAGTTAAGTGAAAGAAACATCTATAGGGAGGAGAGGAACTGGGCCCTTCCTCTAGTGCAGAAACAGCTATTAAACAATATCTGTCTCTTTCACTTTCAATAGTCCAGTTATACCCAAAGTCTGTATATCCGTAAAATGAAAATGTGTTTTCCGTTGGAAAACAGAAATGACAGATGGTCCAGGGAGGCAGAGGACTGAGAGGAAATGAAAGGGAGGGAACAGAGGACGTTAGGCTAAATAAATACTAACAGCCATCAAGTGCGCTAAGGGGAAAAATTGAATTCTGAAAGACATTGTCGAGATGAAATGTTTTCCGTTAAATGAAACAATTCACTCAAGAATATATAGTAGACAATAATATGGCCCTGAAAGTAAAATGATGACGTAGGATCATATCACATAATTTAGAGCTAAAGGAAACATTCAAGGTCCACCAAGTCATGTGGTAAGGGTTCCGTACCAGGGTGTCCAAACTTTTGGCTTCTCTGGGCCACACTGGAAGAGGAGGAGTTGCCTTCAGAGCAACTCAGTAAAGACACTGAGACACGTAATCACCAAAAAACTCATAATGTTTTAAGTAAATTTCTGATTTTGTGTCGGGCCGCATTCATAGCCATCCTGGGCCGCAGGTTGGACCCCCTGCCAGGCGTATATAGTCTCCCTGATGCACACTCACTAAGGCCCTCCTTGAACACTCTGGAACGGAGGACGACTTTTCCTAAGTGTCTCATCCTGATGTTGGATGTCTCTTCCTCATTTTGGACTTACATTTTCCATCGCCAGTCTCAATTTAACTAGGTAGTGCTAGTCAAGATTAAATTAAAAATTGTGTTCCACCTTTTGGGTAAGAAATGTCTTCCCCAAGTTTGATTATTTCTAAGTCGAATATTCTTATATCTTTTTGCTTTGGTTTTGTTTTTATTTAAACCCATTACTAGTCTCTAGACCTGTATTGTATTTTTCAGGCTTCACAGTTATTTGAATTTAAAATATTATGCCACTATTAACAATTTAATTTTAACTGTGTAGCAGCAAATTGCCCAAGATAGGATTTGTTTTAAATAGGCACTATTGATCTGTGCTCAACTTATGATTAAGCAAACCACTACATTTTTGTTTTTTTTACTTTTTGTTCTTCCATGAACCACTGTTCAGTCAGTCAGGTTTCCCATTACCTATACTTGAGCAGTTGTGTTATTAAAAGTAAGTGGGAGAGTTGAACTTTTTGAATTTGGTCATGGCCAAGTGTCTTGCTCTGGTCAGTAAAATATGAGAAGTGGCATTTTTCATTTCTGTGCAGAAACACTTAAGAGCTAGGATGTGATCCTTTTCCCACCCTTACTCCCTAGCTATTATCTTATCACATGTTTTTATAATATTGCAGCAAGTTCAAGGTAGCTCTGAATAAAGAATCCACACATGTAGGAGACCTGCCCTGAATTAGCTGGGTTTTTTTTTTTTCTGTTGCATAACTTATGCTGGGCTGATATAATCAAATAAATTAGAACTAGTGCAAGAATTTCTTTCCTATTTGAAATGATCTAGAGGTGAGTCAACAAACTCAGAGCAAGACAATGATTCCTTTGATAGCATGTCTAGCTAGTACATTTATTAATATTTTATCCACACATACATTCTCCAGTGTGTAAGTTCACGGAAGGACCATTCATTATCCATGGGAAGATGACAGTTTGGTGTACAAAAGAGGAGGAGATTCTTGAATTCTCAAAGATGTTTGTGAACCAAGAAAAGATTAAAATAATCTAGAAGAAACTGTATGTTAGGCAAAGTAAGATTTTAAACCTGGAGTCCTGGAAAAGATTTGAAATGTACACAACACGTCAGACTGATAGATTATGCTGCCTGAGTAAAATGTAAAATGCCTATGAAAGGGAGCTGTAAAAAAAAAAAAGCAAGCAAGGGTTTCTTTCCTAGTTTAATCAGAAGAACTTGGAATAAAAGTACAAAAATAGCTCCTCATATGCCAATTACCTTAATTAAATGAAAACCGTAGGTAGCAGGGGCCAGAAAATGGAAAATACCTGGTTTATTTTAATAAATAAATTTAAATAAATTTAAATAAGTAAAGTTAATAAAATTAAATTTAATAAATACATTTAATAAATAACTAATAAATAAGAAATTTATTTCATAAATAAATAACTTAATGGGTTTATTTATTAAAATTTCTAAATCGATATATGCAATAATTTTGCATTCTGTTTACTTATTTGCTATAGTATTAGAAATAGAATGAAGTGCCTTTATTGTTTGTTTTTCATGGGTTTCTCCATCCTACTATTTTCCACATGAGGTCAAGTTGCTGAATTATAAATAATTTTAGCTTCAGGAAAATAATCATCAAGTCTGTGAAGGAATGTTTTATAATTAACCAGTAATTAACAAATTTGAAGGGGAAAAGTGATACTACTCTTCCTTTACGGTTTATTCCCAGAAATAAAATACCGATTACTAAGAATACATTGAATCATTTCCAATTTTAAAAAGTAGTGCAGACTTCAACAAATAATTGACAGAATTGTGAGAACCATGTGCTACCACTTAATTGTGTCAGGAAGGAATAGGATCTTGTTTAACTCTTTTTTGTCCCTAATGAATTAACATACATGCCCCCTTGAATACATATTTTTCCTGATTATATTTCTTCCTTTGTAATTATTCCTGAAATATTCTTTGGCTATTTTTATTTACTATCTGTAGCATTTTATATTTAATAAATGTTTTACTGAAGGCACAATAGGAAAGAACATAAAATTTAGAGAGAGATGAGTCCGACTTTCTAGCTGGGCCACCCTGGGCAAGTTGAATGAGTAGAGGCAAGTTTACGTACGTATGAAAAATGATACACACGCACACACTCGTAGAAAGAGACGCATGTGGCTGCAGGGCGGCGCCTCTGAGGGCTGACGTCAGAACCACAGCCCTGAGCCTCCAGCGCTCAGGCCTCTCTTCCTGGAAAGGTGTCCTAAGCAGTGGTTCCTAAGTTCTAGACTTTCAGAGCCAACAGCAGGAAGATGTGATTCCTCACGGGAAAACAAGGGCTTCCCAAGCACAGCTGCTCAGCGGCCGCCAGTGGAGCCTCAGGTGGGCACCCTTGGGAGTGTGGCATGCAAGGCTCCACCGAAACACACTGTCCTGGGAGCCAGGCCGCCCCTCTCCGCCCATGAGAGTGTGAGAGCCCAGCTGCCACAGAACCAGCTCTTCCTCCAGAAGGAAGCCGCCCTCGGGAAGAAGCCTGTGGGCGGAAGAGGCCTCTGAAGGGGGTGAGGCCTCCCCAGAGACTCTGGACCAGGGCTGCGTGTGGATCCCGGCCACCGTGAACACCATGAAACCGAAACCGTGTGGAAGCAGAAGCTACGCCAGCCCCGACCTTATGACCTCACTGAATCTTAATTACCTCCCTAAAGTCCTTGTGGCTAAACATGGTCACGCTGGGAGATGGAGCTTTAACGTATCAGTTTGTCAGGGACACAAACAGTCCACAACGGCAAATTAGCTTACTAAAAGTATAAAACTAATTTTCTTCATTTGTTCAACAGTGTGCAAAAACAAACGTTACAAAAGTACTAAGCATCAAATAAATTGAAGAGAGGAGACAATAATTGTACCTATTATTTTTTAAAATTTAGATTTATTGCAAAAATTTCCTATGATAAATCAGCTTGGTGATTTACTATGAAATAACATTTTTGTTGTTGTTTTATTGTGTGTTTTAGAGCTTCTATGGTTAGATATTTTTCCTTCTTTCAGAGTTTGGATCTGAACATTAAATGGCATTTTATGAAAATTAAAATAATTTTACATGTAGTCGTTCACTAATTATGGCATTGATTTAGGTGTGTAACACGACGTAAAAACATTATTTCTAAATTGATAATTAATTATCCAGAATTGTTTTTTTTGACTGTCAGTATGAAAGGATAACAAAAATACAATTAAAATGATTACCTACAACTAACTGGAGAAAATAGGTGAAAAAACAGGGGAGAAAGCAGGTTTGTTTGGAAACATACCTTATTGATTTTGATTTTGGAACTAGGTGAATATTTTACCTGTGTTAAAAAAAATCAAACCATAAAACAAACTCTAAATACTGGGGTGGGAGGCTGAGGGGGATAACACAAATAAAGCTTACATTATAACAATGCCTGCAAATCAGAGAGAAAATAAGGATTTTGAAATAATCTTAAATATTTTTGGATGTTAATTTGAAAGTATGATAAGTATGTTGTAGAAAAAGCAAATGATTTTACCAATATTTTCATGAACTTAGATTTTTATCAGAAGAGAAACAAAAGTATAAAATAAAAATTTAAGTCAAATATTCAATTTGAAATACCAGAATAAATGCATGCATGATATCTCTCTTTAAAATATTAACAGCCTAAGCTCCTGACTAAAAAGACCTAGAAGTGAATGGGAAAGTCTAGACTATCTTTGCTATAAACATTAACTCGTGGCCAATGAGTTAACAACAAAAGGGCAAAGATAATTGGACAGAGCACCCAGCAGACACTCTAAAGAGCACAAAGAAACAATGACTATGATGAATTAAAGTACATTAATTATATAAAATTCATAAACTAATTATACTAAAATAATATCTTTGGACACCACTAAAGCTGCTAGTACACCAATTCACGGCTGTGAAGTACATGCTGTACCTCCTTCCTATGTTTAGATGCAGAGAACCCAAACGTCGACATGGTAAGTTTTCTTTTCATAGAATTCCAGGGAAGAAAGACAGAGGGAAGGTAGTATTGGAACACTGCCATCTGAAAACAATAAGTGGGTACAGAGCCTTCCATCCCCACCTTGACGATGAGATGCTACGAGATTGCGGTCGCCCATAAGAACTTCTTGCCTCGACATTAGATCTACAGTTCACTATCCATGTGTGGAAATGCCGGAGAGAGGGAAGCCACAGAGCTCCGTGAGGCAACGTCAGAACGTGCAGAAGAAGCTCTGATACAATGTGGGTGACTTAAATATGAGCTGGGTATTAGATCGCATCAAGGAACTGCTATTAATCTTCAAGAGTTCATAATTACATGGTAATTATATCAAGAAAAAAAGTTTTGACTCATACATGATAACTTGGATTTGCTTTTTAAAAAAGTGCAAAAAATATGTAAATAAGTGAAGAAATGAATATACACATACATGAAAAAGGGATGGGAAATGTAAAGAAGTTATGGTCAAGTCAATAGTTGTTGAGGCAAGGCAATTTTAAATGGGAGTTTGTCATATTCATAAGAGCGTTTCAAACACAGTGTTTGAAAAGTTCCTTAATAAAAAGTGAAATAAAATAGAAAGTCACAGAAAGCCAAGATCATGTGGAAGCTGAATTTATAATGAGAAATCAAATGTAAGAAGTCGGTCAGTAGAGAGAGCAGGCTTAGGCAGAGAAGTGGGGAAACTGGTTAATCTCTAAAAATTTCTAGTCCCAGTCTTAAAAACATTACAATTAATCCTTTTGTGGTTTTCCAACTAAACAAGCCTAATTAAAGCACTATTTTGAAATAACTCAAAAATGCTTTGAACTGATATCACTAATTAAGATTAAAATGAACCTTTACTTATTGGGTTGCCCAAAAAGTCTATTATGATTTTTCCGTACGATGGCTCCAATAGTGCTTAGTTGTCTTTCAGCCATTTGAAACCATTTTGTTGGATTGGATTGTGACAGCTGTCATATCAGTGCACGTTTTAAAAAGAACTCATCAAAATTGGTGAATTTTTGTGCAGCCATTTTAATAATGAAGATGGAAGGAGATACACAACCTTTTCGGCATATTATGCTTTATTTCAAGAAAGGTAAAAACAAAATTTAAATGCAAGAAAGAAAAGACTTATGCAGCACATGGAGAAGGTGTTGCAACTGATCAAACGTGTCAAACATAGTGCGTGAACTTTCTTGGTACTACTGACATTTGGTCAAATAATTATTTGCTGTGGGGCTGTCCTATGCATTGGAAAATGTTTGGCAGCACCCCTGGCCTCTGCCCACTAGCAGCCAATAGTGGGACATGGCTGCCAGACTCAAAATACCCAAATCAATAAAGTTATTAGTGAAATGAAAAATGTGTCTTTTCTTTTTTGGAAGAAAGTAACAGACTTTTTGCCCAACCCAATACTTAACTGAATATTGTGAAAAATTCAAAAACATTATTGGATTTTCATATATATTCCCCTTTAAATTATGAACTTGCTTTGTTTAACTCTAGCAAGGACAGCAACAAATACTTTATCCATTCGATGGCCTTGGGGGAATCTCATTCCTTAGTAGGTAACCCGGCAAAGAGATAACTCAGTTAAACTAGCTCAACAGAAGGGTTTCAATGCCTCTAACTAAAATGTCACCACCTCTTAAAAAAAAAAAGGTCTTTTCTTGCACCCAGACAATGCAACCCACAGCTGCAAATTCTCGAAATGCCCCTATTTCTGGTTTGACCCTATGAGTCCCAGGTTCTAGTAGGGGAATGTCTCTATTAGAATCCTACCTCTCATGGCCCTCTGCCTTGGTTTATGCCTCCCGTGCTGGATAGCATTCACAGAAAGGAGTTTAGTGTTCTAGATATCATGTCAGGTTTTGTGCTCTGTGGACCTCTCCAAATTTCTGTGTTGATTTTGAAACATAAACAATAAATGTTGGATTGATTGGGAAATGCATAGCATCAGCTGTTCTAGGAAACCGGCGGAGATACATTCCACAGAAAAGGTTTGCGAATTAGCCTTCTAAACCTTATGGAAGGCGCAGAAACAGTGTCTGGGGCTGGAACAGAGGGTCCTAAACCACAAAGACTAAATAATAGACACTGTATGTGAGAGGCCTTAATAAATATGTAAGCAGTCAAATTTAAGCATTCTAAAAATGCTACTAGCTATGGGGAAATTCCCATTCCATGCAGCGATGTGCGAAATGCCCAAGGCAGCACATGAAGCTAAAAGGCCTAGAAAAGTAGAGGTAGAAACCCTAGCAGAATGGACCAGCCTAATGTGGCTGCACCGAGAAAATAAATACAGAAATCAAGGCGAGGAAGGCATCCGGCATAGGTTCCACACACAAGCAGCTTGGAAGCTGCTACTTGGTTTCAACAAGTAAAAAGCTGAGCAGACCGAAAAATCGACTCTCCTGGATTCAACAGAGAGGGCAGGACCCAGGGCACTGCTGTCCCCGACCCTGGAGATGGACAAATAAAGGGATCAGACTCACCGAAGCAGAGACCCCCTCCGAAGGGCTGCAGCAGCTGGGCCGGGCAGGAACACGTCAGCCGGGGTGTTCGTATGTGAGCCGTGCACACAACTCAAAGGGTTAGAGCTCCGGGGGGCCTGGCCGTGGGGCCCCCTCACGATATTGTGAGATTAATATCCAGGATTCAACCATACTCCCACAGTAAACAGCAGAGAGAAATTCCCCAGGGCTTTCAGCAGGGAACGGGGAAACGGAGCCACCGGTAACTACTCCACGGTGTGCGGTCCTCAGCAAGGTCGGCAGCGAGGGGGCGCTATTTAACTAGCGCCTGATTCGCAACCATCTCCAGCTGGCTCTAGCCGTCCACGTGAGGAAAGGAAATACCCAACTCTAGCCCACCCTGGTCATGTTGGCCCATGACGGGCAGAGGAAGAAAACGAGAAACTCTTGCGAAGCCCACAGTCCAGAGCCATAGGTTCCCCGAAAGAGAGCGACCTAATCGTAGAGTGTAAAACGCTTCCCCTGTGCCACACCTGACCACCACATCCACAGAGGCCTGCTTACAGCCGTTCCTTTCGCCTGCTACATCACGTCTGACTATCAAGAAAAAATGACAAGGCGGACCAAAGGGCAAACACCTACACACAGTTTGAAAAGCCAGAGCAAGAATCAGAATGAGACACGGCAAGACAGTGGGAACTACCAGGCCAGGAATGTAAACTACTACGGCTCACATGCCGAGAGCTCTAACAGGTGAGGCTGACGGCATCAAGAATAGATGGGCAATGTGAGCACAGAGATGGAGAGCCTAAGAAAGGTCCGAATAGAAATGCTAGACATAGAAAACATCGTAAGAGAAGACTGTCTTCGGTGGACTTATTAGATTGGACATGGCTGAGGGAAGCCTCTCCAAGCTAGTACATCAAGAGAATCCTCAAAAACTGAAAAGCAAACGAATGAAGAGTGAAAAGTCAGACAGGATATCTAGGAACTGTGGGACAACCACAAAAGCTGTAGGATACACATAATGGGGATGCCAGAAGGAGGAAAAAAGAAAGAGAGAGAGAGAGAGAGAGAGATGAACAGGAGAAATATTTGAAAAAATAATGACTGAGAATTTCTCCAAATCAATGTCAGACACAAAAATATAGGTCAAGGAAGGGATAGGAGGAAGCAAGTAGAAATATTTTGTTTTTATAAAGTATCCACACCCCGTGAAGTGGGACAGAGTTATTTGAATGTGGCTGTGGACTAGGTGTAAGTGTATACTGCGAACTCGGTGACAACCAAAACAAAGTAAAATAATAAATAATATTTAATATATGATATAATAAGAAAGAAAAGAAAATGGAGTCATATAAAATGCTCAATTAAAACTATACAGGCAAAAAAAAAAGAGTAGAAGGCAAAAATAGAAACAGAACAAGGACTGCATGTAGAAAACAGTAATGTGGTAGATATTAACCCAACTATTAATATATCAGCGAGTGCTTTGAATATCAATGGCAAATGTGCCAATGAAAACATAAACGCTGTCACAACAGATTAAAAACACAACCTGTATGCTGTCTACATGAAACTCACTTTAAATATATAGGCAGCTATTGATTAAAAAGTAAAAGGATATACTTTGAAAAATATACCATGCTGACAATAATCAAAAGAAAGCAGGGGTCACCATCTGCTCAGATAGAGCAGGCTTCAAAGTAAGAAAATTATCAAGGACACGGAAAGCCATTAAGTAATAATAAAGTGGTCAATGTTCCAAGAAGACGTAACTATCCTTAATGTGTATGTGCCCATCAACAGAACATCATTACGTGTGAGGCAAAAACTAACAGAAGAGCAAAGACAAACAGATGAATGCAGTGTCATAGTTGGAGACTTCAGCACGCCCCTCTTGGAAAGGGACAGACCCAGCAGGCAGAGAATCAGTGAGGACGCAGCTGAACCCAACACCGCCATCAATCAGCCGGGGCGAATTGACACCTAGAAACTACTTCATCCAATGAAAGGCAGGATACACATTCTTTCCAGGCTCACATGGAAGAGTCCTCAAGATAGACTGCGTTCTGGGCCATAAAACATGCCTCAGCAAATTAAAAAAATATAGACATCATCCAATGTCTGCTCTCTGACTGTAATGGAATTAGACCACAAATCGGTAACAGAAAGATAACTGGAAAATCCCAAAATACACGGATTAAACAATACATTTGAAAATAATACATGGGTCAAAGAATAAATCTCACAAGGAATTTTAAAATACTCAGAACTAAATTAAAATGAAGACAGAACTTATCAAAATTTGTGGGAATCAGGCTGTGAATGACTAAATGTTTAAATATATGTTACGCTTCGGAAATACCGAAAATAGAACCGATCTCCATTATTACTTTCTAGAATTCCAGAGACCCCAGTTTAGCAACTGCTAAAATTCCCCTTTTAACATTCTGTGTTTTGTGAATGTCGTTAAAACTAATAAACTTGACCAGTTACAAATGTACTTCCAACTGTGAGTTTTAAACTCCAGGTCCAACATTTTGTGGGGGTTGCGGGGTGGAAGGCACAGTTAGATATCCCCAAAACTTAGAGCAGTGTAGGGATGCAGGACTAGCTATGCTTTGGGCGTGCCCTGCAATTTCCCTTGGTAAGCAACCCAAATTAGCAATGTTTACTTTGTCATCCTTGACCACGGACAGTTTTATTTGTGATTAAATAAACAGCCCTTTTATGTGATGCTTTGCCCCCACTTGCAGAGTGGACTTTACACTACGCTCTATACCAGGACCCACACTGCAGGCAGAATGATCTGGAAAACCAAAGCTGACTGTATCAAAACTCTTGTTTGTCTCAAGTGCCCACGGCTAAAATCTAACCTCCTTGGCTTGATGTACAAGGTCTTTGACAATATGCCCCTAATCTACACCTGATTTTTTAAAAAGTGGACCAGTTGGTTGGGGTGTTGTCCCGTACACCAAAAAGTTGTGGGTTCGATTCTGGTCAGGGCACATACCTACCTAGGTTGCAGGTTTGGTCCCCAGTCTGGGCACAGTTGGGAGGCAAGTGATTGATGTCTCTCTTCTCACATCGATGTTTCTTTCTCTCTCTCTCTCTCTCTCTCTTCCTCTCCATCTAAAAAATCAATAAACATATCCTCAGATGAGGATTAATTTTTTTTAAATGCAGTGAAAGCAGTGCTTGGGGCAGTAATTTGTAATGCATATATTTACAAAATAAATATTTAAATTCAGTAATCTAAGCATCCATCTAAGGAAACTAGAGTAAGAAGAACAAATTAAACCCAAAGTAAGCAAAAGAAAACATAAATGAGAATTAAAGCAGAAGTTAAAGAAACTGAAATCAAGAAGTCATTTCAAATAAGCAAATTTTATTGATGAAAAACTGAATTTCAAAGACCAAAATGAAGACATTTAGAGGCAGGTACCCCCTCTCACCAAGACTCACATAATATGGGTAATTACCCTCAAAGAAGAAGGAGGCTTCAGTGTTCATCAGCCAAACACTTTTAAAATTCAATTACCTTGAAATGTATCTCATTACCTGCCCAGCATGTATTTATTTCTCCAACAAATATTTTCTGAATACCTACTATTTCTAGGTACTGTTCCAATATCCCCATAGACTCTATTTTGGTAATGAAAAATTTAAAAGTTCCTAATTAACTTAATGTAACTCTGCATTATATAGCCCAAAACACACTCTTTCTATGCACCCCCCACAAAAAGATAATTCAAATTATTATCTTTTAACAGATTCAGCTCCAAGAATCCCTGAATGATGTCTTTTTCCTTCTGCTTCTTTTGCGATGGTTTCAACCATCAGTTATCCAGAGACCAATGTCTATAATTAACCTTCACAAACACACACATCAATAACGGAGGGAAGGGAGAAGAAAGAAAAGGAAAAGGAGCAAAACCCTGAAATCCTTCGTTGTGTGGGCCTTCTCCCATGAAGTCCCTGTGTCGGACTTCATGATTGGTCTCCAACACGTACTGGAATTAGATTCTCACTGTGGGCCTGGAGGTAATGAGGAATGATGGGGAAGGGACCTGAGGAAAATTAACTTCCTCTTGAAATGGAAACTCCTCTGACAAGGCACTAACAGGGTCTTTCTTCAAACCAGGGAGGAAGAGCTTTATCAAACAGGGGAGGGGGCTGCTGTGATGTTGGCCACGGAAGGCTTAGCACGGAGTGATGCTGGCTACTCCTGAAGAGTGCGACATTAGCAGACGAGGGCCCCAAAGTCTCCAAACCTATCGCCTACCGAGTCCTGCCCCCTTCCATCTGTCACCAACATGAGGAAAAATAGAAAATTCAAATCTGTGCTGTACCTCCTGACACCACTGCTTTCAAGCAGGGTGTGTCCATTGAATTTTTCCTTTTATTCCTGTCCAAGCCGCGAAGGCAGACTTCTTCCGGCACACTTTTCTTTTTTCTTCAGGAGAGGCTTCTGCCTCTAAAGCTGTTCCCACTCAGAAGGAAAAACTGGAGAGCTCATTTTGGCCTCATGAGTCAAGCTACATTTTACAATTTAAACTTATTAACAAAGATAACTTTTAAAAAATTAAATCTCATCTGAAATCACTGGGATTAAGAACCTGGTGAACAAGACCTGTAAGAAAGTGTCAAAAGCAGCCAACATCTAGGTAGGACAGGAAGATTATTATAATATAGTCAATAAAATGGCATGATAGTCATAGAAAAGTGATCAACATTTCGGCACCCAGCCTACCTACCAAAACGAAGAAATGGAAAAAAAAATCTACTTCACAGTAGAACAGTAAAATTCCACAAATAAATCCAACAGGATTTTTCAAGTTTCATGTGAGAAAAATAAAAATACATTACTGAAGCCTACAATGGACTTTTTAATGAATGGGAAGAGTGGATATTCATTTTCCCAAGCTAATCTATTCCTTTAATTCATTACCAATGGCATTTTTGAAACCTAACAAGATGATTCTATGCTTTTTACAGAAAAATAAATGTGTAAAACTAAGGAAATCATGAATAAGAATAAAAACAAAAAAAGTTGATCTACCAAATAAAAATACTGGAAAAATACTATAATTAAAATAGTATATCACTGATCCAGAGATAGGCCAGTAGGTTTGAAGAATGTAACAGTGGCTCCACAAAGAAACCCATGCACACATGGAGACTTAGAGATAGTCTGCACGGCATTTCACATAGATGGAATAGCTGAGCTACTCAAGAAACACAGACGAGAACACTGGCTGCTCCCACTCTACTGAAGAGCAAACAAAGGTTCATAAAAAAGGGCATGAAATCCTAACCCAAAAAGGAAAACGTGGAGAAATGTTGGCACCAAAATGCGTATGGTTGGATAGAAGATCATAAATACAGTTAAAAGACATAATTGACTAAGAGAAAATATATGCAATATTTTAAAACAAAATTGAATACCCATAGACAGTATATAATGAGTTTTTTCAACTAAAAATAAAAAAGTTAATATTTAACTAAATATATGATTGTGACACAGTAGAAAATATAATGGCTACTTCATATCTGAATAATAATTAATATGTAAAATAAAATTAAACTTCAGTGATAATCAGAGAAACACAATTTAAGCAATAATGATAAATTGTTCATCACTTATTAAAATGGCAAGAATTAAAAGCATTTAATAATATCCAGTTTTGTTGTAAGAAAATAAACATTCTTGCACATTGTTAGCCAGTCTACAAGCTGGAGGGCATTTAGCACCATCCATCAACATTTTAAATCTTCTTTCCCTCAACAACCCCGCTGCAGTAACGTGGCCACTAATATCCTGAGCATTTGTGTACAAAGATACACACACAAGAGTGCTGACTGCAGTATACTCTCTAATGTTATAGATTTTTTTATAAAATTGCAGAACTTTAAACAACCTGAATCTATGTTTAAATGTATTAAGCTACATTTCTATTTTGGAATACTAAGCAGCAGTTACAAAAGATCAAGCTATTAATAATCTCATGAAAGATCATTGGGGAAGAAGCTGTAATTGATAAAGACAGAAATTCACTTGTGAAAGGAGTAAACTTCACATGTGTACTCCATAATCCTATGAACGGCTTTAAATTTTTATAAGCAGTGAGAACTTAAGTATTTCTTTCATAATGTTTCCATCAATTAGAAGGGCACAGCTAATAGAATGGCCTGTGAGTCCCAATAGTGACCCAGGTCACACAAGCACATTGATTCTGTGCCTGCCACCAACGTTCACTGGGGAGGCTCAGGTCCATACAATTTCCAATCGGGCCACTCTTGAAGTATGACTATCTCTGAATAAAATATGAACATCTCTTGGCATCAAGGCTCTTTACATCTATTCTAAAATCCAGATGCTGGAATGTTAAGACATGAAAAAGATTTATTTATCAATCTTGTACTCCAAGAGATCAGAAACCTCATCTGTTCTCTTCACAACTGTTTCTTGAGCACCAGCAGAGCAAGGCCCCCTGCTACAGGAGAAAGAGAATCTCCCGTCCTAAGAGAATTACATATCAGCATGTAAGGGGCCGTCAAAGGCTGCAGAGCAGAGAGATTTAAGAAGGAAGTTATCTGAAGCACAGCTCTGTACCTAAAGGCAGGGGAGGCAGCAACAGACAGGAAGGAGCTTCGCCCTTTTCTGAAGACTCGAAAACATCAGGGTCCTTGTTCTGCACTACCAGAGAAGTCTCAACGAACCAATTCCAGAGACTTTAAAATTCTGTTAAAAACTCAGTAGTAGTTTCCCATGGTTCCCATAACCAAGTGCTACAAACCGGGTGGCTTCAAACAACAGAATTTATTCTCTCACTCAAAGTCTAAAACCAGGGTGCCAGGACTGTCACCAGGAATGCTGGCACTCTTGGCATCCCTTTGCTTACAACTATGTCGCTCTGCTCTCTGCCTCCGTGTCCTTCTTCCCCACGTGTCTGTCTCCAAACTTGCCTCTTCTTAAAAGGTTGCCGGTCCTCTTGGGTTTAAGACTCACCCTAACCCAACACAACATTGTCTTACCTTCATTACATCTGCAGATGCTTTATTTTCAAATAAGGTCACATTGACAGATTCTGGGCAGACATGGATTTTGAGGGAATGCTATTCAGTCCAGCCAGAATAAACCCACAGTAAGAAACATATGTTATACATGTGAACAAAACAAAACTTCCCCCAAATGCTTAACTTTGTTTAATACAAGGAGCTCACATATTTTCTATTCTCCTACTTCTAATGTTTAAAAAATGAGTCACAAGACAGAACATTGAGTCCAGGGTCCAATGACATTAGACATCACCATCGCCTGAAAACACTTAGTAAGGCCGATAATATTTGTCACTTTAACACTTTAATTCACTTGTAACCTTGCACTAACCCTATCACTGAAAATTTGGCCAGACCAAGAGGAGAGGGAAAGGGCATCTGGTCCACCAGATATCTCCTATTTTTTGCAGGCCTCCAAAGACGAGGGGCACGGCTCCTTGGGTGGCCTGGGACACAGGCTTGCCTTTACGACTGTTATTTTATTGCCGTCGATGAGGCCCCACAGTCCTGCAGAGAGACACTGGCAGAGACGGCACTTGCAAACTGTACATAGCACCGCCCATCATCCCAGGGCTCAGCAAAGGCGACGCTTTTTTTAAAAAGCGAAGGGCCATACGGAGCAATAAATACTGAGGTTGCATTTATATTAAGTTGAAATCTGCATTATACTTCATTTTTTTGAAAAACTAAGACCAGTAAAACGTAGGGTAGCTAGCTGTTCCTGTGTTTTCTCATCTGCAAAAAAAGTTCTAATAAACATGAGTAAAACACCCTTGAAAAGTAACTCAACACTCTTCTTTGAATATTTTTGGCAAATGTGTGAGTGAAAGTCCTTGACAGAGAATAAAGAACAGAGGTATCCTTTTTATGTCACTTTTATGACTAGCCCCAAACCTTCACTACAAGTAAAGAGTTCATACTAATGATTAACCCAGGAACAAAACTCCTCGACAATATTAATTGATCTAATAAAATATTCTTCCGTAGGCTACTTTTCATGCATTCATTTTATTATCAAGTAGGCAACCCATCAAAGAGTTATAATTCTTTTTCTTTTTTTGTACCTGTATTCTGGGGTGAAGTAATAGGCAGTATGATAAGCTGGCCCTTTATAATACTGCTCCAGAGAACTAAAAAAAAAAAATTAAAGTTGTAACATAGCCCAGAAGGTATGAAGGTGAGATTCTAATTTAAGGTGCGTGCACATGAATTTCAAAGGGTGTAGTGTATTCCTCCGCATTTGGTTTCTCATGGGCTCTCCTAGTTTTAATCACAGCCTTTGTAAATACATCTTTATAATTTGTTATATGAAAGAGTTGTCCTTTTAAACCACCATGGCCAAACCTAATGTCACACATAACATATTATGCAAATGATAAATACTACACTTGAAAATTGGTATTTTTATAATTATATTGTTTCTTATAATGTGGGTTACAGTTAGTCTTATCACTTTCTCTGCTGTGAGACACTTCTCTTGCCAAATTAGAAATCTAAAATTGTGTCATATTTAAAATAGGTTAAGCCAGAAAATTCCTCTAAGTTTCAAAGAGCTGGGCTGGTATCTGGAGAAAACAGAATGATTTCATTTTCCCCCATTACACGGAGTCTGTAATATCCTGGGACAAAGCTAAGCGTGTTTACCCTCTGGTTCTAACACCAGATTTGTTTTTCTGACCTCCACCATCCCCTCCAATAAATGAAAGAGATTTACAATTAGTTACCCTTTGGCAAGCCCGTGGCCATGTTATTTTCAAATTACATTTCCTAATAAACTCCTGGAGTAAAGAATGGTTTGCTGACCTACCTCAAAGCAAAGGCCTGGATATTGTTCTTAAAATAAAGAGATACCCCACCTCCCATCTGTCTTCAGATCTCCATAACTGATCTCCCTGTGGTAATGACTTAACTTTAATTCTGTATTTTTTAATTCTTTAATTCTTTATTTAATTCTTTGATTAGGACGGCCCACAAGAACAGGTGAGATAAATGGAAGGTATTAACTTGGTGGGGACCTTCTCTGAAAACTCAGGTCTGTTTGAAATACAGCGTGTATCTGAATAAAAGCGAAAACCATTCGTTCCTCTGCTCCATGACATTGTAGGCCAAGCGGACCAGTGAGTTAGTTCCACTAACCATGTGACTGCTCTTTGTTGGATCATCCTTTTGCCAGGAAGTTTAATTCATTTTGACTACAGCATAAAGAGTCAAAGTTCTTTTGACTGAAGATAATTTTTCAGATGGGAGAAAAGTAAATATTCATACATCTACCACAAATACACTTTTATTCTATTTATCTCTCCATTATTTTCTACACGGATTTATGAAATCACACACGAAAATTGCGAAACCCTACTCTGCCCCAGACACACGCAGTTTTTCCTCCACTGTCATTATCTATGCATTTTTATTATCTTCTCATACAATTCTTGAAATATTCATTCTGCTCTCTATACATTTTCTTAATCGCCATACAATTTAAGAGAAACCTATTATCCTACCCTGAAGCGCAAAACAGATGAAGTATGAGGTAACGAGTATCATACATTGAACAAAAACGTCACCTTATCGCCGTGCCTCTCCTCAGCATTAGTTACATTAGAACACTCAAAAATATATTTCTAATGCAGAGGCCATTTGAGAAAACCACCAGCAGGACGACAGTAAACTGAGTCTCACCAATTCAGTTTTAACCTATGAGCCAGACTGAGTGTCTCCTAAAAACTATTTTCCAAGGAGACACACTGCCTAAACGGGCCCACAGGGCCGGCCTATCAGCGGAGTGTCAGGAGCGGCTGCCGCATGAGACAAAACGGAATGGACTTCCAAATTTCATGGCCACACAATTCCTGGAGAACTTTTCCTTCAGACCTCAAGGAGAGCATCAAATGCTCACAAAAATGCTTATGTCCCCAATCCAACTTCCTCGGCATCTCTTTCTGTTCCAACGGGGCTGGTTTCTGGTCAAGAATAGGGAGGTGAATTCGCTGGGCCCACAACAGAGCCTCTTTCTCCTCTCGTCCTGCCTGTGGCCGCCCTGCCGGGGCCGACACAGCCGCTGCCTGGGGAAGAACACGCTGGAGCACGAAGGAGCTTCATCGCAAGTGGTGCTGCTCAACTGCTGGACTCTTCCGAAGGCACCATTGCTAATCTCATCGGCTTCATTTGGGAAAATGTGCCCACGCCCTGGGCTGGAAACCCAGGGCGACAGAATGGGGAGGAGCAAAAGGGCGAGACTGTTCGCTTGACTGCTTGGCCTGTTGGTGACTGTTCTCTTGAATTGGAAAAGAGCCCGCTAATTTTACAGAGGTTACCAAAAATATGATACCCAGCCGTACGGTGCTGACAGATTGTTGTGACTTTAGTTGCTTTAAAATGTCTTTAAAAGAGCCCGGTGGCAGTTGCTCTACTCTAACGCTCTGTTGAGAAGCCTGCCTCTTCCACCCCCTCCTCCATTATACTCACTGTGCGGGAAAGAGAATGTCCCAAGACTAGAAAGGTGGATTAATAACGCTGCCATTATCAAACAAGTCATTCGTAACTATGCAATCATCAGACCAGCAGGTAAACTGTTTGCACAGATACTCACTACCCAGTATTAAGTCTAAACTTTTCACCTTTGCTCACTCCTCTCTGTAACCTGTGTGACTCGATAAAATGACTTTGGAACCTTGAATGGAGGTCTAACACATTTACTGTTATAATAAAATAACGACCATTTATGTAATGCTTAAATATTCCTCACATTGCATTAAGTATTTTTTGTATTAAGTATTTTACATTATCCCATTTAATTCTCAAAAGTTCTATGAGATTAATGCGACCATCCACGTTCCGTAGCTGAGAAAGCTGAGGTGTACAGAGGTTCACTATGTTTCTCAAAGTCCCGAGGTAGAGCAGACATTTAAATGCAAAATGGTTGAATCCCAAATCCTATCTTTTTTTAACTTTATGTTTTATCCCTTTTATCTCCTATTTGGTTTAATGATGACTGATCCAGTTTGCTGCATTATGTAAACCCTCCAAATTTCAACAAGCCTTCTGAAACTAAAGCCACATTCAGTCGCTATCTCTGGCCCAGATAAAATAATAGAAATGAGAGGTTGTTCCAAACGAGGAGGGGACTTTGCTCTTGGAGGAGCATCGTTGGACCTTGCTTAATACAAAAATTTAATTTATAAATGAAAGGAGGTCTTATGTAGCCAAGTTCATGTGTTCTTTTAAAGTCCCTTTTATTTAATCAAATTAAAATTAAATTTATAAAGTTAATTAGTGGCTTTTTCAACTCTAGACACAGTTCAAAAATATCTAGCATTTGTGCAGCTTCCCTGAATAAGACTTTTTTAATTGAAATAGGAGGTGAATACTTACTGGTTTTTGAAATGCCCTTCTAAGTTTGATAACTATTGAATTAAATTATTCAATCATCTTAATAAGTTAATGCCACTTAACATTTCACAAAACCTTAGAAAATTATTGAGATTTGTATTATTAATTGGTTGCCCTAATTTAATTTCAAATTGTTTAATCTGGTCTGGATCAGATATTTGGAATGCTTACTATTTCTCATTTTTTTAAATTTGTAACAGCTGCTAGGAATATGTCTCCCAATTGGTCAAATTCAGGAATAAATTTTCAGAGATTAGGATACTTTCCTAGGTGAATGGATATAGTAGATGCCACAATGATTTTTTAAAAAAATAAATGGAAATGTCTAATATTACTATGCTTATTTATTATCTAATAATACTATGCTTATTTTATTGATAGAATCACAAGTAATATTGATTTCTTTTAGGAGAATAACAAAAGAACCATTATATTAGTAGTTAGCTAAACCCAACTCCAATCAAGCTATTCAGATAACTCTTAAGTGCTGCTATCTCTCTCCTGATACTGGCAAAAATAAAGTCACACCCCTAACTGCACACTACACCAACCTGGTTTTCTTTCTCTTTGTCTTTAAATCACAGTCCTTCTTAGACCTTTGGTTTGTGCATAAGTGTTTAATTAACAGAAGTATACTTTTGCACACTCATATTTGTCGACACGAATATATATGGTTAAGATAGAAACATGTATGTGAGTTAGGGACAAGTATCTATCTCCATAAATAAACATGTTCCACATCGACAGTGTCATTCATCACTAAGTGAGGTTCTTGAATGCCTACTTCTGAGCTTTCGGGAGCATAAACATCACTCAGGGATGTTGCCAGCTCTCCCAGGGGAGAGAGTAGTGTGCTTTTGCTTGTAAGTGGGATAGTTGCATTGTGTTAGGTGGAATTATGACCTTGTAATTATTTTTATTTGGAGATGAAGTATGGTTTAAAGAGTATGAAGTAGGGGTGCCTACTTGTAATGTTTATGTGTCAACTGGACTGGGCACAGGGATGCCCAGGTAGCTGATAAAACATGATTTCTGGGTGTGTCTGTGAGGCCGTTTCCAGAAGTTAGCACTTGAATTGACAGACGAGTGAAGACGGCCCTCAGCCACGTGGGTGGACATCATCCAGTCCCCTGGGGGGCCAGACAGAACACACAGGCAAACAAAGGGCGAGTGTACTCTCTGCTTGAACCGAGACTTCCATCTCCTCCTGCCCTCAGACCTCGGCGCGCCTGGTTC